>JAUESH010000040.1:9239832-9258444 GCA_032275165.1 Synergus magnus
ATTTCGTGGAATTTTAAGACGTTTCTAGGAATTTCAAGAAATTTCAAAGAATTTTAAGAGATTTCCAAGGTTGTCGTAAATTTTAAAGATTTTTACGAATTTTAAGTAATTTGAAGTGATTTTAAATTTGAAAAGATATAAAGTGATACATATTATACGTTTAAAAAAATTCAATAGCATTATTATTGAAAATTTGTTCGCATTGTTAATACTTTTCTGTCAGGGAAATTTGTTTTGAAAATCAGGGAAATGTCAGGGAAATTTGTAAAATTGAATCTTGTGGCCACCCTATGTTTACTTTTTCACACAACAAAATTTACTTGTCCAATTGTTGCATCAGTAACATGTGAAAGAGCATCATGCTCTCAGTGCAAAATAATTTTTTTGCACAAATTTCCAAAAGTCTAATGCATGCATAATAAACTCATTGAAATCCTTTTTCCTTTCACGCATTCTTTAGTATCTGCTCTTGTTTTATTGCAGAATTAGACAGTGAATTTTTTTATAGTAAAAAATGTATGTAGTGCCTCGGACTCATTAAAATCTTATCGACGGCTATAAATTATGCTCTAAGGGTGTCTAGCTTAAACCATGCCAATCTGAACCTTCTAATCAGAACCAGCAAATTCAACACCGCGAGTGCACTAATTCTTATCTGACCGAACCTTAATTTGGCACACAAGCAGCATACTATACTCATTCTTATATATCAGCATGTCTTGCAACTTACTGAATACTCCATACTCGAAACTGGCATTCTCACGTTATATATATATACATTCTAGGGACTTAGGGGACCGGACCCGACCCTGGCGATAATAAGCTCTTTTATTTTAACATCTCTTCAACATCAGACCCCGCTTTCACGGCTAGCGAATACTCAGTACTGAGGTGAGTACCGTTCTTAAGTATTCTTGAGTATTTCGCGAAGTACTCACCGAGAACTGAGAGGCTGAGTCCTGATCCAGGGCGAGGCGACCTGTGTCGGTCATCCGGAGGCGCCATGGTGGTCAGATCCAGAAAATCCGGTAGCAATAATCCTTACTTTTTCATTTTTCACAGTTCACAGTCATTCTCAACCATATATTTCAAAAATCACAAATAATTGATACATTAATAGAATAACCACATAAGCTATCTTAAAATCTGTAATGAAGTCTAAAATTGTTGCAGAATTCTATTATCCGCACATAATTTACCTTAAGCATAAAAACTAAGATCATTGTGATTTTTAGTAAAAAGTCACAAATATTTGGTGCTAATATATGCCCATAATGTTATGTTATGCACAAAAACTGTGAAACTCGAAAGCACCGGTATTGGAACACTTTAAAAATTGTGTGCGAAACACTCACGGGGTGGCATTTTCACATGACTTTGAATTTTTTTGAACCTCCTCATTTTTTAAAAAGTTTTCTTTCTTTTTTTCAGGATCGAAGCACCGATAGTTGCGTGAGGAATTGAGGAGTGAGAAATGTGTGAGGGAGCGTAAAATCGAGGTATATCGTATGAGAGAACGAGTCGAACTGATTGAGGCCCAAGAAACGAGGGAGAGAAGAGTTGGGTCGGAGCTCAGGCAGTCGGAGGCTCAAACGACGCCTGATTGGCTCGAAGACCAACTGGCTGACTGGCTTGGATGGCCACCGTCTCGAGTTCTCGCGGTGGAACGCACTCACGCAGGTTCCTGCGAGTCTACGGAATGAGTGCAGCCTGTCGAAGAATCCTCGACATTCAATCCCTCCAAGGAAGCCAGAGGATTCGACCAACTTAGCTTTTGGAAGGCATTTTTTGCAATTCCTGGATTCGATTTTATTTGGAGATCCTGGCATCTCTGAAAATCATACTAGAGATTTAAGAATAAAGAATTAAGGGAAATCCTGGATTGGACTTAAGAGATCTTCCAAGTTGACGTTATGAAGATTCAAGGACTAAAATATGTTATATGCTAGTCCTTTCCAAAGTGTTTGAACGATTGAACGATTTATATTTTTGGTATTTTCCTCCCAGATGCATATTTATGATTGCCAGGGCTGCCACACAGTCACTTAAGTCACTTTCAGTCACTTTATTTTTGCAAGTAACTTTTTAAAGAAAAAGTCACTATAAGTCACTTTTTAAAAGGAAAAGATAATTTTAGCGCTTTTAAACGTATTAAACTCCGAATTTTTTCTCAAAAATATGAAAATCTCTTAAAATCCTTTAAAATTCCGTGACAAACTTTAAAAACACTTGAAATTCGTAAAAATCTCTAAAATTAATAGAAACGAAAAATATCACAAAATCCTTCGAAATTTCTTAAAATTCCTTGAAATTCTCAGAGACGCCACAAAATTTCTTAAAGTTCCACGAAATTTCTTCAAATTTCCTAATATTCCATAAAATACCTTAAAGTTTTACTACTTCCTTTAAAATTATTTAAAATGATTTGAAATACTTTAAATTCCACGAAAAACTTTAAAATCCCTAGAAATTTGCTGAAATCTCTTGAAATTCCAAGAAACATCTTTAAATTCTTTAAAATTTTACGACAATATTTAAAATCCTATTAAATCCCTTAAAATTTCAGAAATTCTTTAAAATCACTTAAACTATGTCAAAATTTTTAAAAATCCTTTCAAGCTTCTTAGACTCCTTTATAATTCCACAAGGAATCTTAAAATTCTTTGAATTTCCTAAAGTTTCTTTAAAATCTAATAAAAGTGCGGGACATTTTTTTTTAAATTCAACGAAGTTTTTTAAATATCATAAAAGTCTCTTGTAATCCCTTAAAATTCCTAGAAACCTCTTAAACTCTCTTAAAATGATTGAAAATTTCTTGAAATCTTTAGAAACCTATAGAATATCAAAGAATGCTTGGAAATTCTTTATAATTCTTTGAAATTCTGGGAAATCTTGTAAAATCTGTTCAACAAACTATAAATTATTATTATTAGTAATGGATCAATTTCTATTTTCCCTGATATTTCCCTGACTTCGTTGGTATGTGGCCACCCTGCTATTTTCTTCAAAATTAGTCACTTTTTAGATCAAATTAGTCGCTTTTGTCATTTTTTTGAAGTACATTAGTCTGTGGCAGCCCTGATGATTGCAAATAATTCGAATTTCTTTGGAATAAGTATTGGTAAACATTAGAGTGTGGTTTTGCAATTTCACAACACGTATGGAAGTTTTTCGTGTTCGGGAAAGATGTTCTCTTGCACATGCATATGTAGGTAGGGAACATACGTGTCATATTAAGGAGTCACGTTCCTTCAGCACCATTTCTTTTAGAGAATGATGGCATTTGACTCGTCACGACTCGATAAGAGAAGCCTGGTTGTAGACTTTTCAAGCGTGCACTCTAGTCACACAGGTATTATAGCATGTCTGCAATCTTGTATGTCGGGAACTCGAGACGCCTTCGAGTAGCTATATAGTATATACACATTTACGTATATTTATACTCGATAGATAAACATACATATAAATGTTCAAACCATGTTGCAAATGTTATTGAAGTGAAGTGCACTTTCGCTTTAATCATAATAGCAAGAATTAAATTTGTGAGCCGAGAAATGCGATGGGAGCATTAGTTTTGATGCTTTCCCATTATGATGAGTGTTCAATAGGTGCAAATTTCAGTTTGTCCTTGTATTAATTTTTTACATATATTTTCTTTCTACGGTTCTATCTTTTCTTTCTTTAGTGTCATCTTTTATTGAGATTTCAGAAATTAATTTAATAACAGTTAAGATAGTTTTTCTTTGCCTGTAAGATTTCCGTACCGAAATCAATTTATGATGAATGGGCGAAGAATCGAATTAAAAAATTTCTGAATTGGAAGTACATAAATTTCGATAACATTGTTGAAATTCAAAGACGTCTGCAGACCAGAAATGGCACTGGGTTGTTCTTTTTTTTTTTAGACAGTGTATCGTCTGCTTGGCACACATTGGATCTGCCTCTCCTATGGTATTTCAAGTGAAGCCGCCAAAAAAGATTTCTACTTGGCTAAAATTAGTCTCTTTATAAACCCCTTTCTTTTATTTCTCACGCAACCGATTTTTATGCATCGAGTGTTCTTAATTATATTTTGTACTTAAAATTCCAGGTATGGGAAAACCATTTTCAGTACCTTCTTTAGAACTTGGAGTTACAAACTATTCAGTAAAATTTAAAGAAGAAAATTTATCTTGTCGATTACTTTTGCCAATCATAGTTGAGGCAGAATTGTCATTATCATATTTTCCTGCTTAATCACATGCATGTGAATGTTTCTCATAGAAATTTACGTTCTACAGGAAATTGTCTTCCATTATAAATAAAGTATAAGGAAAGAACCTAAACATAATTATTATACAACATTACAGGCATAAATAACCGAATGGAAGTGAAATCTATAAGCAAGTGTCTGCAAAAAATCTACTATGTATAAAAGTAGACGAATAATTACCGACAGGAGAGACATGGTCTGTCTTTAAGTAAATTAAAAGAGGCTCCCACGCACGTGGTAAGGTCAACAGTCTGAGAAGCTTGATGATTTACATCTTTTCTGCCTCATTGCAATACAGGTTTCCCTATTACTTAAAGAGTATCTGGAATATTCTCATATGTGAGTAGAATCTGTTAAATGAGCTCTGAGAGTGACTTCATGCTACTTTTATATCGTGAATCACATTTGCAACTGGATGGAGGGCATGCATAAATAAATTATAAATGAGTATACCGAAACGATTCTTTATTCTTGCGAAAAGCAGTAGATCCGATCATTGATAGGGACTAGATCGTTTTAATCAATCTGTTCGCAGTCACTCAAGATACATTGGATAGGCACTACACAGGTGTGTACTGTGCATGCAACTTAAAGCTTGAACTGCTTGAAACTTGAATTGCTCGAAGCTTGAATCTTGAATCTTGAGTACTTGAGTCTCAACGAGTCGGGGGCATCACTTGATTCACTCATCTGAGCCTTTCCTGTTCTTCCTTTCCTTTCCATTCTCGCTTGCTTGGTTGGTAGCTTGCTCTTGTAGGGTGACCCGATCTTGTCGCAACGAACAGGTTAAAGTATAGCTTCACCATGTCTGCCTGCACTACCTGTCAGCCGGCTTGCTGATCTGCCATGCGTGAAACATGCACCTACAAATCGTCGTTACTCAGACTGTAACCGTAACAGGGTAGATCGAAAAAACAAAATTTTGGAAATCGGAAGGACAAACTATCTTTATGTATGTATGGAAGAAGATATAAGTAGAGATCAATCGCCGCGTTGATCGGCTTAAGGCACTGTCCATATATATATGCTCTTCTGCATCCGTTTCTCATTAATACTCGCGACAATTGTGCAACACTTTCTTCCTACAATATGAATATTGTTTGCACTTGTGTATCAAATGTTTGCGAATATCATCAGTGCATTTTTGTTGTGTAGGTTTGTTTGTAGGCAGACGATCAAGTAGGCAGGAAACGGTTTGATAGTTCTCAAAGGTATGAAGTATGAACCGAAGACAAACGTGTGCACGACGCCAGAAATCGTGCAAGCGTTACTTCCACCTGTTTCTTACCCACGTATCGCATAACCATAACGTCTCGGGGACATTAGGGTCGCAGTGGATGTGTCCGAATACGTCTGGCTGTAGGCATGTTGCTTACATGTACAGTAATGTACTCGAGGATGTGGAACGAAACCCATTCTTTATTTATGTGTGCGGACGAAGTAGCTTCCCTTTTCCTTTTCAGGAAAAAGCTTCCTTCTGAGTAAATAATTGTACAGGCTGAGCGTCGGAAAAGCCAACCCAAATGGTGACTCTGTCTATAATGAAATAATTCCAAATTTGGATACTACTGAATTTACATGTGTTTAACGCGCGAGAGTTATAAGTTAATTATTAACATAATACACATATGATGAAGGTATGTCATGATGAAATTAAGCTATTATAGGAAGAATATTTCATCTATAATTAACACAATGAGCGTAATCACTCCCATGACCTTATTGTGGATAATCGTCGATTTCAAATTTCCAGGTAGTAATTGCTGATGGCACCTGAACTAGAGTCCTGAAGCGAAGATTATGTAAAATTATAGACTTCAATCATAATAAGGTCACGTGAATCTCTAGAGTCTGGAGCCACTTACTTTAATTATCGGAACTCTCGACCAAGATCATATGATTTTCAGCTTTCATCATCCGAACATTACTTTGTACTTAAGAATCAAACCACTCAGAAAAAAATATCAATAAGGTTAATTACCTCGATTTTTCCGATTATCAAGACATAAATAAAACTTGGTAAAGATTCTAAAGACCTAAACCTCGTGCGATCGTAAATGATACTTAGCTGATAATATTTTTGGCCAAAGGAAGCCGCGCATAAAACGTCTTTAATTCTAATTTATGATTACTTTCAGCAATAAATTTATAGTTGGGTCATATTTACCCGTAGAGATGATTCGTCTGGATATTCGTTCTTCCGAGTAAGGTTTCTATGAGTATGTGCAAAGTTTCTATTTTCTAACCACAGTAATAGTAACTTTGCTCGTAGACTCTTAGTTAGAGGATATAATGCAGGATTTACTCCAACCTGTTCTCGTGGAAGCGTACGAAAGGCAAAAAGAAAAGGGCTCTAAAGGTAAGACTGGATGGACGATTTCTGCTTCTTTGATGCCGTGCACGATATGTCTCTGATGTTAATCGTCAGGAAAGGAAAAGAATCCAAGCGAAACTCAGAAATGGCTTTGTATGCACAACACTTCAGACAATGACATTCAGAGAACAACGTCACGTTACAGGATTTTTAACAAGTGAAGAATAAATTATTCCAAATCCAATTTGAAATTACACGAATGTGTAAACTATTTGAATAAATTGTACTCATTTCCTGCAGATGAATTTAAGCGTGCAGGTAATAGCTTCTTGCAAACATGTGTGTGATGAACAATTTGCATCCTCCCTTTCTCCACTTTTGTTCTTCTTTATCTTTTATCCTCTCTCTCTCTCTACATATAGTCACACGCATACATGTAATATATTCATTTTTATATCTATATACATATATATATGCATAAATTGCATACGTAACATACATAACGCGCTCATCGAATTCAGTCTCACGTCCGGTGAGAGGAACCATAAGGTATCACAAACTCTCTCCCCTCTTCTATCCCTGAGTGAACTGGAATCATTTCCCATCTCTTTACACGGAATCCTTTCTCCTTTTAATGCTGAAAACCTGGTATATCTTCCGGAAGATCAGTAACACGCGTCATAAAAATTTCCCCACGTACGTATATTCGTACAACCTGTCTTGAAAGACACTGAACAATTTCTTCATCCAGACGATCTGGGTAGAGAAATGGAACACACGTGCGGTTCCTTCGGGTTTTTGGTTTTTTTATTTCAAATGAATTATTGTGTGAAGTAAAGAAAGTTTTTGGGGACGAAGCTGTCTTCTCCTCTGTTGAAAAATAATGGACCTTTCGGGGGGGAAAAGTGGACCGAAGTTGTACATTACTTGGGAGACGTTTATATTTTTCTGGAGTCAATTAATTGCATTTTTTTATTTTTTGACTTGAAAATAAATCTTGCGAGTACACGAACAAATGAGGTCCGAATTGCCTGAAACCTTTCAGCTCTGAAAATACGCGGAGAAACTTGTAATATCAATTTTTCTTGAACTGTCTTGCAATTTAGAAAAAATATATGAAACTAAGATAAATTGTATTATAGAGTATCATATGTTTTTTGTAAAATTTAGTATTTTCACGAGTAAAAATTCTCAATAAGACTCGTTTGTCCCTAAATTGAAACGCATTTTAGGAAAAATTGTGTACGGAATTCAAATTTTAAAACATCCAAGTGTACTAATGTGTAGAAAAAGAAATTGACCTCTCCTAAGGGTTGAAATGAATTGCTGTACTCGAAGCGTGCATTTTTTCAGCTAAAACCTGCATGTGTAGCGGATACGGGTGGGCGGACCCGATATATCGGGGCCCGACTGAAAGAGCCAAGGTGCAATGCCCACGCTCAGGTGATCATCGGCAATTAAACGGGCACTTCACTCGAAACCATGCATTTTTTCATCTTTTTGTCGTTATGAAAGAAATGATCATGTTCGAGACAGTTCGTAATAAAAAGGTCTCAGACCTTTCTCACAATCCGCTCTACCTTTCGAGGGGCCATTTCGGTCCAAAGCAAAGAAAGAAGACTTTGAGAAAACGATATACACTTGTTGGCATCTCATCCTTCAAATTTATGACATTCAGAAATTATTACCTCTTTTTCAGAAGTTAAAAGTGAGAAAAATCGGTGTACAAGATTCTGAATTAACATGCAAGACTGAAGTCCCGATTTTAAAATCCAATTCTAAGGATGCCTTCTTAACAAATCTGAGCCTATCTCGCGTAACAAGAGACTTTTTCGAGCATCGTTTTACTCGCACATTATAAAAGATGAAGGTCAAATTCTTTAGGAATTAGCTTAAAATCGAGCTTAAAATTATCGAACCCTAAAAACTATGGATTGCATATTTATATTTCCTCGACTCGTTTTATTTTATAATTATCAATCAAGCTGTAGATTTCTTAGATAATCAAAGAATTAATTAATGAAAAAACGATGTTACATTTGTTGAACGTAACTCTTGATAAATGTTATTCGTGTTATTGTGAATATAAAAGTTAGTTGGATTAGAACTACGACAAGAGTGAGGATAAATTAACGACATGTGATTTCACGACAAGATAATATTGTGCTAGTATCAGCAAAAGAGTATACATAGTAGTGTACATGTGGGGATCACTGAAGATCTTCTTTGAAAGTGTGCATCATCACTACAGTATATACAGATATACATTTACGATACCCAGACCTTATAGGGGACCTGAGAATGGCCAACGTTTCTGCAAAAAGAAACCGTCTGCACATCAAACAAAAAGTCGAATTCTGTGAAAATAATAGTCGTACATATAATAAAATTTATAAAGAAGGAAGCAAAGAACAGGTTCTGATTAATTGAGATACTTTGCGAAAGTCAAAATTTTCGTCTCCCCGAATTTTTATTTAATTTAAACATTTTTTCCATCCCCAAAGGTTTAGCTTCTCTAAATTTGAAGTGTAACTGCATATAAAAATAATTAACATATTTGATTCTTGTAAAAAAGTACATTTGTATCCGAGTATTAGATTTCTAAATATGAAAATTAACTTAAAAGCCTTTAGAAACTTAATAATCTTTAGAAAGTAGAAAAAGTCAGGTGAATTTAAATTCTATTAAAATTAAGATTAAAATAATTCTGCGATTCGAGTAATCTTCATGTGTCAATAAAATTATGTTGTTCTGTGGTTGAACATTCTACTACAGAAATTGCATTCAGCTTCTGCAATAAACCGACTTGGAGAATGCGACAGGAGGAAATAATTTGCGTTACTTTAAAGTCTACTGAACTAAGTACAATTGAATGCGTGGGCAATTTGAAACATTACATCGTCTCGCCAATCGTCAGAATAGGAGACGATGGGCCCTTATTGGCTACCCACGTTTGCATTTCCGCCAGACACTTAAGTTTTTATTTACGTAATTCAAATAAATCCGAATATTATTTATTTCCATTGTACTAACTTTTATTACTTTTTAATTTCGGAACAATGCAAATTCGAGTACCGCACTCCTCTTTTAAAATTTAAATTTTAGTACCTGAGCAACTAGAAATGACATCACGAAATATTCTGGGATTTCTTGCACCTGAAGGACAAAGAAATACGTGTCGAGAAAAATAATATTGTCTACTCTATCATGAACTCGTTGACATTCCTCATTTCAAAATTTACCTCTGATATAAATGTCTACAATACGATTAGAAATGAAACAATGCGAAGTATTTAATTTATTACAAAAAAGATAGGACAAAATATTCCTTGAATTGACTTTGACCTTAAAACCTTAAAACCTTCTAAGGATGGAACGGATTTAGGGCATTTTGATTGGTCCAGAAAAAATGCGGCGTGCTCTTCAGTCTCAGAGATTCCAGACTGTCTACAAATCCTCAGACACAACCTGTAGGTTGGAATGACGTGGCGCTAAAAAACCATCCATCCCTACAATTAACTGCCGTCTGAGCTGCGAAATTCTCACGGTCGGATCCATTGAAGTTTTCAAAGTATTTATAGGTTTCGAAATGCTTTCGAATTTGACAATTCTCTCTCGACAATTGGACATGGACACGTGAATCATTAATTTTAAATTTAACCTTTCCGCAAGTTTTTAAACATTTAAGTTTAGATATTTTCAAAGTTTTCAATCCCTAATCAGTTTTCCATATTCAATTTTATTAATCATATTCCTTTCCTCGATTAGTTTAATACATCATAATCATATATTTTTCTGACTATTCTGACAAGTGTCGATACGCAAATGGTTGTTTCGTGCCTTATAATAACGCGTGATCATATCGAGTTCGACGCGTCGAAGGAGTAGCGGTTTCACGATCGATGTATATCGATTCTTGAATGAAACAGAATGAATGAACCTAGCCGGCGAATGTCTCGACTCGACTGGAAGGAGGTTTACACTACATGCTACATACTGAATAGCGTGGGAGCTATAGTGTGGGCGAATGTTGCACCTATCACACATGCTGTATGCAAACATAATATATAATGCACCCTTTAGTACGTAAACAACTTTTTACGGTTACGATCTGCTCATATCTGATTTTACGTGCAGGAAACAAACTCTTAGAGTAAAAGGATATCCTGGGAACTTCCTCAGGATGTCCCAATTTTTGTACATTCGGACATCTATATAAGAATTTTAGTAAAAAGTAGACTTTTGTCTAAAGCAAGTAATCATACACGAATGAAACTACCTTATACGATTACATGATCCGTTAAAGATAGCAGCAGTTAAAAAGAAAAAGGACTCCATGCACATACATCGTAAAAAAAGTGTTAAAACTGTAAAGAAGAAATGAGATAAAGGAATTCATTAGCAATATTTTAGCGTGGCTCATCTACGAGTTTGTACTCCTTCATTCACAGTGCATACACGTTACACGCAATCAAGTTTATACGACATCGCCGACGCAAAACTTGCCATTCATGTTACAAGTGGACACTCGAAAAAAATACAGTTCTCCAGTTTAGTTCACTTATAAATATAGCCAGTGGCGCAATATAATCAATATCCGCTTTATTCACCGGTCCACAAACCAGTGTCAATGCTTTGACAGATTTATGACATTCTTTTTGACCCCTTCGTCTGATCCTATTTAACATTTTAAAGAAACTGCTATTTTCTCTTGTACGGTATATGCATGTCCTTAAAACTAAGTAACTACATTTTTATTGAGAATATTACTGGAATAATGTTCGAATTTTTTTTAAAGAGAAAATTGCACAATTCCAGTTCTTTTATAACAAAGAATTTCAATATTAAATGAAAAGCACGATGTTTTTGACATCTTTTTATTTTACTGCTTTCAATTATAGTATGAACTTATAGATTTTATCAATTTCATTAATTCCGTGTCGAAAAAGATCTTAAAAATTCAATTTTTCCTCAAATCCGCAAATTTCCGGTAATTTTGAAATTTTTTTAGTCTAATTGAGGGTTCTTAATTATAGGGATCGGAACTTTCGGCTTTCTCATTTCAATGAGTACCTATACACGCAATCTTGGTTGCTTCAAGAGCAACCATGCGAATAATTCGATGTGTGAGATCACGCGAGTGTTGGAAGACACGTGGGCGGACTAGGTTTCCGGTTTTATTCGCGTGATGTCGATTCGACGATACACGATTCACAAAACGCAAATTTTCGTACGAGAGATAATATATATTGCACGATATAAAAATCAATGTGTAATTGAGGCTCCGGATACAATAAGGGCACATAGAATTTTTCGGCTCGAGCAAAAATAAGAATTTTGAAAATATTTTTTTTATGAAATTCCCTGTATATTAATTGAATAATCTGAAATTAGAGTTATAAAGAAATTTTTTAAAACAACGAGAAGTCATTGCGCTCGAGCCGAAAAATTCTATGTGCCCCTATTGCATCCGAAGCCGAATTTTCAATTTTTAGATGACTTTAAATTAGCAAGCAGGAATTATTTTCATTTTCGAAAAGCTTCCGACTTCATTCTTTTCCAATTTTCGGATGCTTCGAATTTGGCCAGCATTAATGTTAATTATATTAGAGATTGTAATTATATGATTCGATTGATTTAATGTTGAATTCCATAGAAACTTCAGGTTCTTTTCTTTGCCACATCTGAATTTTATTCTCGCAAAACGTGTATTGATACCGCAATAATTTGCATGTAGACATTTTCTCCGACTTGTATGTGATTTCTAATCCGCAATCGGAACTCGCGCGAAATTCATTTTCGAAACGTAGAAATCAGACTTTATTTTCTGTCAGTCGGTTGTATATAGATAACTAGAAAACCTGGTTTCCGAGTTTTTAATGAGATATGCTGCAATTTAGCGGCGAAAGGGGCATCGTTATGTTTTCCCACGGAAGAAAAGTCCTCTGTCTATGTCTAGGTCTTGAATCAGTAAACTCGTTATAGGTATAGATTGCAGAATCAGCCGATTCAACTTATGAGCCCCAACGTCGCACGATTAGCATCTCGTAGGTACCGTTTCTACTTTTTTTTTCGCCGGAGGATCATACGTGTTCGAGATTCTTGATCTCGCGAGGGCGCTGAAAAGCGCACTACGTTTTAAGAACGCATGTACTTTGGTACGTGGCATGCGTCCACTACGTGTCCAGCATACAAGAATCTTGATACAAAAGCCATGTAATCGAGATCCATATTATAAAAGATTAAAAGTCGCATGCCACTAACGTTTCGTTGCAATTGTTCTTCTCTGACGCCAGAAAACAAATGTCACGAATAAGATAATAAGTATATAATAAGAAAGTTTAATAAAAATTAAGTGAATAAGTTCGTATTATTTATAATTTTATGTAATCACTTCATCTTTTCTTTTTTCAGTTTCTGTACAAAAATAACATGTTGTTCGTTAAGAAAAGACCGTTGATCGGAAGATCGAAAACATCGAAGTTCTCAGATATAAAAATGAAGTTGATTTGCGAGAAAAGGGAAAACTCGATTGGAAAATTAATCGAATCACCAGACGGCGCCAGTTCTGATAAAATTTATCAAGTACCTCTCGATAGGAAAGTGTGCACAAAAGTTAGAGAATATTGGGTCTCCCTCAGACTTTATGCTCCTTATCAGTGACGCACTTGAGACAACATGATCTGTAATTCATTGTACGGTAGAGCCTGATCATAACTTTACTATTAACTTTTTGTACGTTTTATAATAAATTCAGAATTAATAACAACACAGATATGAAAAAATAAAATAATTTTTGCGTAAAGATTTACCTTTCGGATGTTTGTCTGGTTCCTAAACTATACTTTCACGACTGGATTATTTGAATAACTTATCAATTTATTATCGATTTATGAACGCACCATTATCTTCTGCAAAAGGAATGTAACTGATAAACTAAGCGCCTTTGGATTATCGGATTGTGATTGAATTAAGGAATAGGAAATGAAAGAGTTGCGAATATTGACATTTGAGAAGTCGATAGCGATAAGCCTAATCTTTTCACGGTCAGCAAAATTGCCATTAAATAATATTTTCATACGCGTCAGTAAACTTTTTTTTGTATCAAAACGACACTGACATGAAATGTCACTGTTATGAAATGATTAATCAACTTAAAAATACATCATCTTCAAAATACAGTTGCACAACTAAACTTTATTTAACTTTTCATTGGCATATGTATAAATTTTTTTTCTAGAAACATTTATATAAATCATTGAAAAAGATACTTGCCATTAAAATAAACATGTACATGTCCGGATCTACTTTCCCTAACATTTGCGTGGATTATGATAAAATATTTGACATACTTAACACGCGTGAAATAATTTACGATTAGATAAAGTCATTTGCAAACCCAAGCGAGTCATCGCTGCCAAAAACGGCATCTTACGTAAAGTGACACTTTATCACCTGTACGCCTTCGCGTAACCTACATGCATGGTTAGCACGAAATCGAATTCGGAAGTCGAGTAGGTATATCCGGATGTGTAGTCGCTTATGTGTGTGCATTTGTGTAATTTCTTCAAAAATATGAGTGTAAATATATGTTTGAGTAGGTGACTTGCTCTGACTCACAAAGTTTCTCTGAAAGTCTTCTCTTTGATCTTTATAATAAACTTTTTATTCTTTACTGTAAAGTTTACCCCCCTCCAATTACTTATGTCTTCCCCTCTTTCTGGCCCCCCTTAACTCTTACGACGTGCTTTCCAATCGCAAATGCACTCAGTAACGAAACCCACAATTATGCACCACGTGCAATATCTTCTTAAAAATCAATCGACTATCAAATTCATTGGATATGTCTGAAATAACTTACAATTAGTTTCGTAACATAAAAAAAAAGTATTTATCGCAAAAAATAAGACCAGGAGAGAAATTAATTTTGATTTATTGCTTTATCTGTATCATTTATGATTCATGTTTCTTCATTAACGTTACTTTTACTTATTTTATGAGTTTTATCTCAACCTGCTGCACTTTCATTAAAACTTTTTCGATTTTAATTGATAATTGAACGTTCTTTTATTTTTATGATTCATATTTTAAATGACATTCATAAAATTAAAAACGCTTAAGCTTCTTAGCGATTTAACTCTTAATGTAATTGCAGATTTCTAAAATTAATGTTTTCAATTCTAAAGAAATAAAATTTAAGGATGTTAAAGTATATCTTTTTTAAATAAATATGAATATTTTCCTTCTTTTGGACATAAAATTTAAAGTGCAGTTTTATTGTGAATAGGCCGTTTTGTGCACACTATACTTACAAATGGAGAATCGTTGATATTAACAGACCATTAAAATTCTTCGCCTCAAGCACCCTTGGCGTCGTACCGTTGTTTTTATTATTATTTTTTTTTTTCTAAAGTCAGTCGCCTGCTTATGAATTGCTAAAGTCATCTGGTTCGTCGAACTGCTAATTGCAGTCTGCAAAAAATCTCTTGATTGTATTATAACTATATCAACACGTATTCCAATGCGCATTCCAAATTTTTATATTTTAGTCACGAATTTAGAAAATAGATATGTATGTTATCTGTTATTTTTTTAATATAACAAAAGGTGGATATCGAAACACGAAATCGCTTTCCACGTCCCGAGAAGTCTCGTAAATCATAGTTTTAGATTATCTTCACCGAGAAATAGGCGTCTGAGTGAAATTGAGTTGACCTTCCTTCGAGCTGATCTACGTCTAGTGCATACTTATATATAATTAATATGAGAGCTTCAAAGGGAAGTTGTATGCTTACATGCGAGGCCAGTCACCTCTCAACACTCTCAGGATAAGCACTCCAGCTTTTTACCATTTGTTGGTACTCACATGGCCTATCGAAGCAATATAAGCAATTTCGCATTTCTCTTTTAAATAAAATAATCTCATTATATTGAAAATATTGAAAATAACAAGAATCACACAATCAAGCTCTTATGATGATCGACAGTCCCCTTTTTCTATCTTCAATTAAATATCTCATGTCTTACGTCCGTCACTTATTACTCGGATCATCGTTATGAAATTCTTATTGACAATAAATTGTCCTCTTCTAAGAATCACTGATTAATTTAATTGCAAGCCAAATACACTTGTGGTGTTCTACGTTTTGATTTTTTATATATACTATTATATTAAAAAGTAATTTCTATTCTTATATTAAAAAATTACTTGCCATTGTTGTAAATTTCTGCATTAACTAAAGTATCTTCATCTGTATCCGGACTGAGAGAAACCGGAGTGTAGACAACGGAATCCCTAGATTTCATCTTGACACTCTGGATTTAGAAGCTGATTTAAACATCCGCGTCCCGTCTGAAAGTCAAGACCAAACATCAATTAAATTTAATTTCAAAGAAAATAAAATTACATTTTTTCATTACTCATTTCAAATATGTATATATGTAAGATGAAATTCGACTAGTAAATTATTTTCAGAAACTTTCAAGGTTAGCAATTTTAATTAGAAATACGATAATTACATAATTATAACCAATTAGATTTGTCTATAAATAAAAAAAACAGACTGGGAAGTTATAAGTGAATTTTTAGTGAAATATACCTAACATAAAGAAAAACTATTATGGTTAGTCTATATCAACGTGATAAGGGTATTGGTATTGACAATAAAAGTAGGATAGGGTTTTTATCAATTTTCTTATCATCTCCTATCTCTTGTCCTATTTTGTTGACTTTCTCATTCACAATATAAAAAATTGAAACATAGGGTCACTTAAAAAATTTCATACGAGTATAACTTCCTTTCAGAAAAGAATATTCTTCATTGGCTTTAAAGTCGGAAACCCAGGAAAATGAGTCAGAGGCCAAATTTAGTGATCAAAAATATTTTTTCGCATTTTTATGAAGACTGGTTCTCTACTCTATCGACGATCGGCTTTTTACCATAACGAACACTTTTTAATCTTTCAAAATCGTATCATTTCCAATGTAAATCGCGCGTAATGTGAGTATAACAATGTCTTTATTACTTTTGAACCAACGGTGATAAGTAATTTAAAAAATATTAAATTGCTCATTTTCTTTCTTTATCTTTCCACTAGTTTTCATAAATTTGCAACGCTGTATGTAATTAAGACTCTTTTCCTCTTTCAATCCGTTCTTTAGCATCTGTCATGGTTTAATCGAGCTGTCATCTCAACATTTTCATTTACATTGACTCAATGGTATCGTGGACAACAGGGGGTAACTTGAAACTCGGTAATTTGAAATGCAGGGTCAAAGTACCCTTGGCTGGCCTCCAAGGCTTATTTTTTCATTGCTTTTTCCAAATAATCGTTTCCATCGCGAACTGTATGTTCGACATATGTGAGCGTCTGACTTCTCACTTGGCCTTGTATCCAAGATTTTTCTCTTCTCTGAATAATATTAAATGCATTCATGACATTAAAATTAATAGAAGAACCCATTTTTCTGATTCACTATTCGTTATTATTTTATAGAACGATATTTGAATTGCTGATGACTTTTTGCAATCCGGTTTTGCTGATTAACTGCGAACTCTGATTATCGATTTTTTTCATTAATCGGTACATCGAACTTTCTATAGGTCACACTTTGCATGGTGAGTGCATTCACAGGTCGAGTTCTCGTCGATTTACGAATCTATTTTCAGCTATACAACTGCCGCCGTCTCGACAAGTAGACATCGTTATTCTTCCAAGATCCAGGAACTAAAGGAAGTGCTGAACCTGGAAGCGTGTTCAAACTTGCCTGAAAGCTTCGGCATCTGATTGCCAAGAATGCTTTTTTTATGCTTCTATTAACCTTATTTTCTTCGTTTTTCAAAGAACATGATCTATGTTCATGTTCTAGATACAAATGAAACCCTATATACAAAAGTCGTCCATTTCCATCTAATTGTTTTCTTTTTTTTTTTTTTTTTGTAAAAATAAGTTCTATGAATTGTTACCTTTCACGCGACTGGGAATATGTATACCTATCCCTGGTTTTGTCTCTCGTGATAATTACGCGACGGAAGGAAGAAAACGACGGAAAGAGGAATTAGTCTATTCTTAGAGTGCATTCTACTTGACAAAGCCAGACTATATCCTCTAATCTTTTTTTCGTTTTGAAAGACACACTTTTTGTACTGCGAGCTGTTCCAGAAATCACACACAAAAGTGTATCTTAGAGTGATGGATAAAGTGATTAGCCATTTCATTTTTGTGAGCAGCAGTCTCTTCAGTCATTTTCTTCTACCCTCTGTTTTAACGACAATTCCGTAGTAATTTCGACTTTCGGCCCTTTGATGGGCCGTTACTGGGCTGGACTCTGGCTTTTTGACTCCCAACATGGTTTGCCGGAGTAATACCTATTTTTGGCCCTGTAATGGACCATTGCTGGACCAAGCTTTGGCGGCCGATGTACTGCTGTCCCACTACTGGGACAACACTGGGCCGATTTTATCGCTGATATTGGTCCAGTAACATTGGCCGACTTTTGGCTGCCAAGATTGGTCCAGTACTGGGCCGTGTTTTCAGTACCAGCAATTCGCACTTGGGGCATGGTAGATTATTATTATAACAATTAAATAAAACTGGCCCGAATTTTTTCTCAATACAGCTTTTCATTGTATCTTCAGGGTGGCCACATGTCAGGGAAGTCAAGGAAATGTCAGGGAAATGCGAGTAGCTGTCAGGGAAAATAGAAATTGATATTTATGCTATGTTATTTTTGTCGTATATATATAACTTTTATAGTTTATTGAACAGATTCTAGAAGCTTTCCGAAGATTTCAAAGGATTATAAAGAATTCCCAGGCATTCTTTGACATTCTCTGGGTTTCTAATAATTTTAAACGATTTTCAATAATTTTAAGGGATTTTTAGAGGTTTCTAGGAATTTAAAGGACTTACAAGAGACTTGTATAATAATTAAAAGATTTAGTGGAATTTTCAAGAACTTTATGAAATTTTAAAAGATTTTGTGAGATTTTTGTTTCCAAGAATTTTTATTTAGAGATTTTAATGCATTTTAGGGAATTTCAAA
>JAUESH010000040.1:9344716-9356137 GCA_032275165.1 Synergus magnus
TGGGATTTTAAGGTATTTTACGAAACTGATTGAGGTTTTATGAAATTTTAAGAAATTTCAAGGGATTTGGCAAGATTTCATGGGATTTGAAGTCATTTTAAGTGATTTAACAATATTTCATGGAATATCAAGTAATTTTAAGGACTTTTAAGAGATTTCACGAGTCATGGGAGTAAAATAACTTTTTCACAGTTTCATCAACTTCATATTGCGAATGAAATGTATGGATGCGAACACTTAACGATTATTATATAGTATATATTATTAATAAAGTAATAATTAATTTGTCAATTCTAAGCTCAGTACTCGTTTTACTTATGTGAATAGCCCTATTTTATCTTTTATATATAAAAATGGTATTAAAAGCGCCCTTACAATATGAATTTCTTTCCCAAGAATGATGGATATTGTTGACTCTTCTTCTAATACACTTTTCTCATCAAATTTCTCATGCTCTGTCGGACTCTTTATGGAGAATAGCTTAACTTCGTTATTAAAAACCTGGAACATTAATTACATCATTTAAATTAGAGATCTAAAACATTTTTAGGAAAATCAGAAAAGATGATAAATTAGGAAAAACAATGGGTATAGTTCCGAAAGCGAGTTATCATCGATACGTATTTTAATGTGTTGATTACGAATATCATGGTGAAAATTGGCGTAAATGACATTTTCAAGATTAAAATCAGAAAAACCGCGTTTAATAAAAAAAATGTTGATATTATTTTGAAAACAGTCTGAGGAAAAAAAGCTTCAAACAAAAATTGCAGAGTTTGAAAAAATACATTTTATCTCTTATAAGTACATTTTTCCCAAATGAGAGATACCACAATGTGACTGGTTAGAGGTTTATTTCGACATTTAAGAAAAACTCTTCAGATAAAAATTGTAACTTGTAAAAAAGTACATCTTTTATACTCTGTACATTTTTCCCAAAAAATTACAATTAGTCCTATAAGATTTTTTAAAATTATTTTTCAGTCGTGAAAATACACAAGGGTAAGCAGCTGCACCTGAAAGGTATTCTGAGACAAGAGATGGGCTCGTATCTCTGCATCGCTTCAAATGGAATACCACCCTCGGTCAGCAAGAGGTATTACGTGAACGTTTTGTGTAAGTAGAAATTTCATTACGTTTTACATTTCCAGCTGATCGTTTCGATATTATCGTATCCTGATACCAATTCAAAAAGATTTTTATAGATCTCCACAATTTCATTCTCCGTCAGAATATCGGTTTAAAATGAAACACCTGTTTTTCATTCTAAATTCTGTTACTTATATTATATATTTTGTTGACAATTCCTTGTAATAAATATTCCAAAAATATTTTTCAGTCAAACCGACAATAAAAATTAACAATTACTTGGTATTTGCACCAATTAATAGTAACGTAACTTTACAATGTTACGTTGAATCGTCTCCAAGAACATTAAATGTTTGGCATAAAAACAATGGTGAGAAATATTCAAAAAAATATTTTTTTAAAATATTTCGATTAAAAATTAAATGCTCAATAAAGTTGACTCTTTTATATATTTTAGGCACAAAAATATTACCCAATGGAAAATACAAACTGACTGATATTCAAGTGAATGAGTACACTTACCAATCAAATTTGACGATTAGAAATTTGGGACTGATTGATTTTGATAATTACTCTTGCTTGTCGGAAAACGCACTTGGAAAAACAAAAGGAAGCATAAAACTACAAGGTAAAATTAAAATTCCTTAATTAACATTAATATATAATCAACATAATTGTATTAAAACTAAAAATAATTTTAATTCAAAATAATTGTGAAATCGCTGTTATTGCAGAAAAATTGCATCTAGAAAAAACATCGGTAGCTCCAATTAGATATACTGAATTTTCGGGAAGAGGCCGCAAAAATCTAAATACAAAGGAAAAAAATGACGTGAAACACAATTTATATTCGTTTGGGAGAGAAAAGTCTGATGTTTTTCCAGGCAAGGTGAAAAATTCAAATAATAGCATTCATGCTCCAAGGAAAAAATCCAAAGCTGTTCAAACCAAAATTTTGAATCCCCCATCTTTACATCCTGCCCCTTCACCAGCACCAGCACATTTTCCACCCGTTGATTTTGAAATGTATAATGTGGCAGTATCTTTGTCCCATTTTTGGCTAAATTGGTCGAGACTGATTACGAGTCTATTTACTATTTTAATCTGCGTTTAAGTCTTGGGAATTTTTCTTCAAAATGGGACACAATTATTTTTTAGATATTAATACTCTCTCTATCTGAACTAATTACATCTTACTAATTAATAGAAATTTCTTACTAATTCAAATAGTGCGAAATCGTTTACTATAAATTAGTAAAATGTTTCTAATTCAACTAATTCAATTAGTGAAATTCTTACTAATTCGGATTGAGAGATAGTATATTGTGTATCAAGAGCGAAAAGAAGACGACTTTCGACGAGTACGAAGTTTGATACTCGGTGGCGGACAAAATCATTTTTACATTCTCATCATATGAGATGGTATTGGTTTTATTTAAAATACTTTCCTTTTTCCCAAGAAAAAAAAAATGTCGGGACCTATGATGCATAATCAACTGTTTTCTCTATACTTATAATATCGAAATTAGAGACATTTTTGTAATTTAATGTAAATATTAGTAAAAAGAATCTAGAACATTTTTATTAATTTTATATATTTTGATTGTAAATAATTGTAGATCAGGTAGTTTAAATTATTTTCTTCACACTCTTATTTTTGCATTAATTGATGACCTATATTACGAATAGAGTGTATTTGACAAAGGGCCTGAAAATTGATCTTATTTCCTTAATATTGATGTAAATAATGAAGCATTTATACGACAATAATATAACCGTAGTTGAAAAAAATTGTACTCTAAAAATAGGGAACGCATTCATGTAGAAGCTAAAAAGTATTATTCACAAAGATTCTAATTTTAATTATAATAAATTAATATAATTTATATAAATTATATATTTTTAACTTTAAAGTTTAAAAGTTAATTTTAATTTAAAATTAATAATAAAATTATTTAAAAATAAGTTAAAATAAACTTTTAGATTCATAATCTTAATATAGATATACAAATTTTATTTTTTATACTTAAAAGTTATTCTTTTCTTATTTTTAATATTTTTATTAATTCAAATAATTTCTCCTATCTAAGAATTTTGACAAATATTTTAATTTTTATATAAACCTCTCGGTATTTAAAATTTATAATTAATAAGTGAAAATTTAATCAATTTGCAGAGAATCTTGCTTATTTAGAATCTTTGTGAAAAATTTTAAAACGGAGACATTAAGCCCTAGACTTTGATTCCTCTTCTTGTGGCTGATTTCTTGGTCAGCTAATAAAAAGTATTGAAATAGAGTTTTTTCCGTTTTAAAATATTATCTACACAAAATAAGAATTCCATGAAATATTATTAATTTTATACAAACTGAATTTTATCATTTAAGACTGAATGTTGAAACTTCTGTGTTCTTAGAAACATAATGTGCTCTTTTTAAGTATATTTATGTACAACTTAATTTCATATACTGTGAATTTATGACAATAAATGTTGTTTATATCAAGTATAATTATTGGAATTTAAATATTACTCATGCTCTAATTACAAATTCTCTAATTTTCCATATTACGTCAAGTAAATAAGATTTATCGCTTTATCGCTCGCCACAGGAAATAGACCAGAGAAAGGATGTGATAGCAAGACAAATTTAATATTAGTCTGGACTTTGTCGATGTTACTACAGATTTCTGAAACGTGTTAGCAAAATGTTGACTTATTTTATAATCGTTTTTTTAATTAATACATTATTAATAAGTGCTCAAGAAAATAATATAATCTTTGGAAACTCTGAACATTTTACATGTTCCAACTTCGGATCTTTGGAAAGTTGCTTGGAGAAGGTAGACAAAAATACCACGTCACTGACTATAACCAATTCTGATATTCCTCGTATTCTTGGGTAAATGAGCAGAATTTTAAATAAGTATAATTTAATATTGAAACTGCATTTTAGGATTAATTTTACTTTACTTTTTAATGTGATTTTAAGGCGGGCTTTCGAAAAATTCGGGGCTTTGAAATCCCTCAAACTTAACATTTGTGGAATAAAACAAATACACCCATTTGCGTTCATTGGTTTAAATAATTTGGAGAAATTAGATCTTTCCCAAAATAAATTGACTTTACTTGAGTCCAGTTATTTAAATTATCTTCCAAATCTGAGAGAACTGGATGTCTCGTTTAATGAAATTAAAGCAATCGACGATATCATATTTTTCACACTTGGAAAGTTGGAAAATTTCTATTTTGACTACAACAAAGTCTCGGCTGTATCTAATCGAATGTTAGAGAGATTGCAAAGTGACGGACCCGGGAGAGTAAGCCTTCGTAATGTAAAAATTGGAAGAAATCCTATGAACTGGGAGTAAGTGAAAATTTTAATTTTTAAGTTTAAAAGTTTTGGATCAAAGTTCTAACTTCAAAATTTGATTTCTTTATTTTACTTGATAAATATTATAATCAGATACTAGTGATGCAATATCGATATCGAAATATCGATATTTTGAATTCCTTGTTTTACGCAAAAAGTATTAAAAGTAGACATTTTTTCTCCCTATAGGTACATTTCTATTTTAAAACAGAATACATATACAGAGCGGAAAGATATTTAATTCTAACAATTGTTGAGTAAAATGGGGAATTAAATTTTGAAGTTAGAATTTGGATCTAACACTCTTAACATAACAAGTAAGCCATATTTGAAAGAGATCTCAAGAAAAAATATCAATTTACAACAGGCATCGAATGTTGCTAACAAGAAGATTCGACGATCTGAACATAAATTACAAAGATGATTGGGAGAATTGGAATTGGTTGAGCAGCACAACTAGAGAATGTCAAGAAAATGGATTGGTGGGACTATCAAGTGATCAAGTCTTAAACTGTGCAATTGAAAAATTATTAGACTTTGCTTACGATAA
Organism: Synergus magnus; assembly: GCA_032275165.1. Lineage (NCBI taxonomy): Eukaryota > Metazoa > Arthropoda > Insecta > Hymenoptera > Cynipidae > Synergus > Synergus magnus. The sequence goes on from JAUESH010000040.1 coordinate 9,349,726, forward strand.
TTTGGATCCCTCATTTACTACTGTTGCTAGCTGTGTTTCTGAAGCCTCGACTTTAATTAATTGCTTCAAAGGCAATACATCCCAGCTTCAAAATATCGATGGTGTTCGATTTGCTATCGAAGGTCTTGCTAGCATCATCAGACCGATGGACAACATCCATGCAAAATTCCACATGTAATATACAAAATTTAAATTATTTTAGTACAAATTATCTAAGATTTGATTCTGATTTGTTTGGACCCTTATTTTATAACTAATTGTTTTCAGAACTCCAGAGTACAAAACGAAATTGGATCACCAAGTGGTTAATTATGTTGCTAGTGAGTCTGATTGGGCCTGGTTTGAAAATGTTATCAATAAATGTAGAAACAGAGAAATATACAGTGAGGAACAAATACTGGATTGTGAAGTAGAGGAACTACTAGATTTAGCATTTTGGATTTTTGAGGATTCTCAATCGCTTATAGGGTCATCAAACCAAACTATTTGCAGCGATCAAGTCAACACTTTACTTCTTTGTTCCAGATTTACCCCAGTAGTAGACGAAATAGCTGTTCGAAGAGCCTTAGAAGGTTTCGAATACATTTTACCACAAATGGACACTTCCCTCGGAAAGTTAAACGAGGGTATACTCTAGAAAAAATGTACAACGTCACAAACTTTAGTAAAATGATTTTTCAAGGGATTTAATGTGGTTTAAAAAGATGATAAAGGATTTTAAAGATTCAAGATTTTTAAGTAATTTAAAAATATAAATAATGTTTCTGAATTCCTTAAAGTCTGTTAAATCTCTTGAAATCTTCGGAAATTTTTGGAAATCTTTTAAAATATATTGAAATCACTCTAAGCCTTTTATTATATCTTTGACATTTTTTTGAATTCTTTAAAATCTTTTAAATACCTTTAATTAAACTACACTCAATAATGTTTTGAAATATCTTGGAATCACTTGAAATTTTTTCAATATAATCAAATATTCTGATATATTCTCTATATTCCCGAAAATTCTTTTGGAATATATTCCTGGTACATGAAAAGAGTGGTTGACCCCTCGATTGAACATTGCATTACAATAGTTCCACAGACTTATTCCTGATTTTAATTCTTTTGCGTCGTTTATCTTTCTTTTACTGTACCATAATTTGAGAGCAATAAAGGAGTGGTTTCAAAAATACGCTTAAAGTAAAGCATGCTTTTAAATTTTATGAAGGCTGGGCTGAAATTTAATTGGGCTACAGAACTGAATTGTGGAACTCACTCGATAACGGTACATGCCTTGGATGGTCGACAGGCAAAGATGGATGTACTGCACTCAGAAACTGGCAACACTCTCAAGCGAAAAATTACTGAGTACAACTTGAGAAAAATCGATCGGCCTCCTGAAAAGCAGATGCTTTGATTAGATTTATATGTTCGCTTCTTAGAAAGTGGTTGCTAGAAACTAAAAAAAAATGTATTATTTTTAAATTTTTGTAAAATTGGAAGAATCACAGCGTAAGAATATTTTGTATTTATCTACCATCTACCAGTGCTAATAAATAAAACTTGATCAATTTACTTAATTTCTTTTTTTCACCAAACTCCATGAAATTATTAATTATGTTTAAATTCGAAAAAAATGAATCGTGACCTTACGTCACCGCATATTCGATTCTGATGATTCATTTTTTTTACAAAGTTCAATTTTATTAAAGTAAAATAAGGTTACACAATATTTTATAATGTGAGAATTAACGAAAATTAATATTAAAGAGCATTAATTTTTTCGGGAACTTTAAATATGAAGAAGTATGTGTAAGAACTAAAATTTTCAATGCAAAATTTTTTAATTTGAAATTCTTATATTGAATTTATTAATCAATACTGATTTATGTTATTTTTTATCTAATTTATTAATGATTTTACTTTATTTACGACAGCAATTTTTGGCGGGTATTTGGAGTTCTCTTAACCATTACAATTTACTTGATAACATATGATCAAGTTTTTTATTCAGAATTCAAATCTACGTAAATAATTTCTTATAATAATTACAAAATTCTTTTGTAACTACAAAATATTTAATACTAATTAATACTAAATCTAGAACAGGGATAAAATCCAATAAAAATGATCGAAAAATTCGAATAAGAAAAATTCAACAATTCATTGAGAATTTACAAGAGGAGAAACTTGATAAATTTGATTTTACATCAGAATTAAAAACTGCTGAATTTAAAAATGATGAGTCTGAAGAATCACGAAATAAAATATGGAGAAATGTTAATATAAAGTTAAGAAAAAATGTTTTGTCTACAGTAAGTACGTAACTTTAGTTCTTTAGTAATTTTATTATTTCATTTGAATTAAAAATTAATTGAAACCAAGACTGTGGATTACTTCAGATTATATTATTTCAGAAACCGAGGATTCTGGATGTGATAAAATACGAGGATTTAAATTCACAACCATCTTGGTGCAAAAATGATAGTAAAATTTTTAGTCATTTAATAAAATAATTTTTAAAAATAGTTTTTAATAGTTTCTTTAATTCAGGACTCATCTATCTAAATTCCAAGAAAGAAATTATGATATTGGATTTGAAAACACGGAAGTTGAGGATTTTCTCAGAAGACTTTTACGTATGATTTTTGAAGTCTTTAAATATTTAAATCATTAAAATAATCTGAATTTATTTTGCAATTAGATTAATTATAATGCAGAAGAGATGACAATTTCATGGGATTGTGAATATATCATGATAGCTCACTCTTGTAAAAGAACGGGGATTTGGTATAGAGAATGTAAATATGTAGTTCGTCATGTAAATACAAGGTTCGTGGATTACTTATTTCAATTTCCCAAATTAATTTTCGCACTGCCTGATATTTCTTGTTAATATCTATTCAGGAAAGATTTTGCCGTGACATCCAAGAGAGACGTGACACCTAATGAAACTCCATTTTTATTATATGCTGTATGGGGATATCACGGAAATAATCTGGCATTTTCTGAAAATGGTTCGATATACGCTTTTAAATATTTTCAAGATCCTGTGATAACAGTCCTTTTAACTCAATGTCCTGATTATTTTTGTGGGTCGACAGACCTCACTCAAGGTACTGAAATAATAAAAAAAACATTTTTATAAACACTGAAACTCCATTTTGAAATAATTTTGTTAATTGTTTAGGAACATTTCAGAAAAATCACAGAGGAATTTTCTGGCACAAATTCGATTTTGGACTCACTTACGTATGTTACAACTTTACTGGAACACCCAAAAAAAATTTAGTCCAGTATGAAATTTACAATAATAATAAATTTTATTTATTCAGGGTGTCTAAGTTAAGAGATTTGAAATGACGTGAAATTTCAAAGAATTTTAAGAGATTACTTAGAATTTAAAAACATTAAAGAGATTTTTGTGATCTAAGTACATTTCAATGATTTCCCGTTTTCTTGGATAGGTAGACACCCTGTTTATTTCTGGAAAATTTAATTAAACGCTTCTCACGTTCTTTGTAGATTTGATGATAAAAATAAAAGTTGGAGTTTGGGGAATGATTTTATTAGAATTTCTAATTCGATAGAGATGCAAGGCGACCAAAGACCTACTTATTATACATATGCTTTTAATAATTCATTTCCAATCTTGATAAAGTGGCAGAAATATCAAAGAAAATGGGGGTTCGTAAAAAAATATACACAAACTGTATATTAATATTGTACCATAAAATATTCTAATAATGAAAATGTTCAATTTGAAGTTCTGCAGCTTTTGCTAACTATTTTGGAATCTCTTCAATCAAAAATCCACCTTCGACATATTGGGTGAATGTTGTAACGAATCCATTGAATTCTGAATCAAATTATGCAACCTGTTATGATTTTGAGTAAGTTAATGTTTCATATTTTTGTTTTCGTATTCTCCTTCAATTTAATTATATTATTGATTATTTTTATATCAAGTTTATGGAATTATTTTGCAGAAATGGAACAATCAAATGTAAAAGTAGAATTCACGTGAAATGGGGCAATTTAGTTGCAGACGTAAAACCAGGGCCGTATTTGGTACCGGAAAAGAAAGCTATTTTAGGGATTTTCCCAGGAAGAGATGATTTTCAACATATTCGAAAAGTCGTTCAACCCCATTTTCATCCATTCCTTGCAGCAGGCATGTTCATAAAAAATTTGATTTTCAGATTTTCAGTAGAAAGGTAATTTGTTTTAGACACTATTTTTTTTACATGTAATTTAGGTGGATGTGAAATGAAACGAACAGAAAATTATCAGCCTGAAACAATAAGTTACCGATATGGAAATGATAATCATTTGTATTTGAAAGTGAGATCATATAGTATTAATATATTTATATTTTAATTTTCAAAAATTAGTCGCAATCAACATTCTAAGACTTTTTCTTCATTTCTGGAAACTTTTAATATTTTAATTTTAAAAACATTTTTTTAAAAGTCGATTATAGATTTTAATCAAGATAAACAAGAAGTTTATGTAACTGCATCCACAGCCAAAAATTATTCAAGGCATAATATTTGGTTGATGAAGCTTAATGACACGACAATTGAACCTCAGTGTTTATCATGTGGGTAAGAATACTAAAAAATGGAATTGCTTGGAATAAAATATTAAATCACTTTCATATATATTAAATTAATATTAAATATTAAATTAAAAAAAAAACTTAATTAGTTTTACCCATTGTTAGACTTCTGGAAAATTGCTTGGAATTTAAGGCTTCGATGGATCCTCTGAACTGGAAATATTTTCTCCTTGATTGTTACGGTCCTGCAGTGCGCCATACTCGAATCTTTTCAATAGAAGGAATGAAGTAAGTGAAGTGATAAAAGCTCTACATTTTTCTCAGTCTTAAAGCTTCCTGTAAATAAAAATCATTATCAAATTAGACGATCAAAAAATAAATCATTTTTTTTTCCAATATCAATAGATTAATACGAACTATCGACAAAAATAATCAGCTTTTCAAACATTACCAAGGACTTCAAAAACCAAAAATTGAATTCCTATATCCTGCAATTAGACATGAAAGAATTGCACTTCGTATTAAACTTCATTTGCCTCCAAACATTAATTCAAACGAAAAAATACCTCTTCTCCTTCATACGTAAGATCTAAAGAGTTAAAAAATAAAAATGTAGATTTAAGTAAGCAGGGTGTCTAGTGAGCTTTTTTTTCAAATTCCCGGATCGCCAGACACTCTGATAAGTGAATTAAACTCAAATAATTATGATAAATAAATGATTATACAGAAGCGAAGAAATCGAAACTCCATATGCAGGATATTCGCCAAGTTTTGGATATTCTCATTATTTGGCTGTAACAAAAAGGTGGGCAGTGATAAAAGTTGATGGCCGAGGAAAAAATCTGCAAGGTTTTAAACGACTAAAAGCCTTAAGTTACAAAATTGGTATTAAAGATTTACAAGATTACAGCGATGCTGTCGAGTAATTAATCCCAACTAGTTAATTAAATTAATTTAAGGAAAATATATATAATATATACAATATCAACTTGAAATATTGTCTCAGTATTCTATACAACTTTGAATATTTTCAAATTTATGTTTAGATTTTAAATTTTTAGATACGTATTAGAAACATACCCATTCCTCGATAATAAAAAGATTGGCATTTGGGGAAAAGGATACGGTGGTTACACGGCTGCATCTCTAATGGGAGCAAAACCTGTTTCGAATTTAGTTTTCAAATGTGGAGCTGCATTGTCTCCGCTTGCTCGAATCGCCAACCTTAGTCACACTTTTTTTCATCGCTATTTTCCGCCCTTAACCAATCCCTGGGAGTCGACGGATCCATTGATTTACACCAGAGCAGACCTTTTGCACAGAATTCGAGCCATACGCAATGATTCCTTTTTACTTATGCACGGCGCATTGCAACGAGATGTTCCTCTTGAACAAAGCATGTGGCTGAGTAGAGCATTGTTAAAAGCAAACGTGATTTTCGAACAAATGGCAAGTACTCTTAAGAACGAATTAACAATTATTTACTAATTAAATAAAAAATTTGATTTATATTCTTTACAGATTTTTTCAGATGTTGATTTTTCTAAAGAAGAAGAAATGCTGAGAGTCTATCGCAAACTTGATGACTTTTTCGCAAAGTGTTTTGCCTAGGGTAAATTATTCTATAAATTCTATAAATAAAGAAAACGGCACGTAGAAGAAAGACGAGTTTTTTACAATTTGTGAAATGGTATGAGAAGTTACGCATTGAAGTGACATATACTCAAATGCTTCAATTAGGCAACACTAATATTTCTAATGAAATAGATATTTGGAGTTATAAAAAACGAACACGAAACACTGTTATAAAAGTTAGAGTTCTTGACAGACGATGTGCCATTACTCTCAAAAAGTTGACAATGATTTCGA
>JAUESH010000040.1:9356237-9378780 GCA_032275165.1 Synergus magnus
ACTAAATATTATATTTAAAAGTCATTTCATTGTAAATAATTAAAAATATATACAGAATTTCTTTAAAAGAGATCACGATAAGTGACAATTAAATTAGATGAGTTAAAACCTTCTAAGATTTTAGTCTTTTCTTAAAAATTAATCAGAATCATCGGATTATGCCTGGTAAATTATTAGGCATTGTCAATATATTATCACTACGAAGAATCAAGTTCACATTCTGTCAGTTGAATACTATCTAACTTTGGATTATAAATCAGGTTTTGTGATTTCGAAGTCATAATCTCTAGCATATTACATAGAGATTTGTATGTGTCTACTGCTTGCAAAGTTTCATTGTTAGGTTCGGGAAAACTTAAACCTTTCTCAATTATGTTGAAGATTTTTTTCAGATTGTCCTGGAATTCCTCGATTTCTTTTGTGGCTTCCAACTCTTGGTTCAGTACCGCGTTTAACATTTGTGCCTGCAATCAAATACATTAAATAGTAACTAGGAATCATCTAATTCATTTATCCGATATTCTAACGTCAAAACTTGAAATTCTTTCAAATTTCTATGTTTTACAGTTTAGAGTTGTAAATAGAAATCTACACTAATAAAGTTCGATTTCTGAATTTGAAATTTACCCTTTTTACTTTATTTTGGAGTGTTTCTAATTTGTAGTTCAGCTCTTTGAATTCCTCATCTGAGTATTGAACTGCTTGGCATTTATCTTCTTCAAGCAAAACGTTATTCGGAACCGCTATATATTTATTAACAACGCTCTGTAAAATATAAAACAATTGGTAAATAAATAAACCAGGGTCAAAATCTTGAATTTTAAATACATTTTATTCCAACATTGATTTTATAACGGTTATTGGGGAAATACAAGTATGATAAACGCGGTTGAATCAACAGGTGGCATTTCAGAGTTTTCAAAATCACATTCAAGCAAACCTTTTCATTTGCTAGTTTTTCCAATAAAATTTGAACCTAAACTGTTAATTAGATTCTTCTAATGACTTTTCCTGGTATTCACCTAATATTTTACATACTTTAAAGAGTTTTATGACAATTTACTTGCGAACTACGTCTAATACGCTGGAAACCACCTGTTGATCCAGGCCACATCTCCGCAAGACACAATATGTATTTTTCTTCATAAATACCTCGATATTGTTCAAATAAGGCTGTGCTCCCAGAATGTAGGCTTTTCTCAATTTCTTTATATTAGATTTCAGCGTGGCCATACCCTCCTCGTCTGGCTTGTATTTCTTCTCCAACGCATCATACAAATTTCGACACCTTGTTTTAATTTTCGTTTCAACGACATCTTTGACTGAAAATACAAAAAGTTTGTTAAAAAAACTGCCAGCTCTTAAAAAATGAAGATTATATAACTATAATCCTCTAAATACACTGAATATTAATTAACGACCTTTTAAAATAAATCCATAATTTTTGAATTGAGAATATTCAAATAAAAAATATATTGTTCAAATCCAAAGATTGAAAAGAAAGCGTAGGAAAGAAAATAGGGGAAAATAGAAATGCCTGCCTTTGAAAAATGAAGGCCCTCAAAGAATTCATGTGAAAAATAAATATCGCTTCATTGTAGGAAGCGAAAGAACAAAGAAAGCGTTACTTTTGACTAGATTGAAGATTTTTATTCATAAAAGCGGTAACTTGTTACTCGGTTAGTAAAAACTGAGGAGTTTTACTGTGCGTGACCCAAGGTCAAGAAAAAAGAATGTAAAAAGCTAGAACTTCATGGATGAGAAGAGAGCGTGGGGAATCCATTTTTTCGTTCGAGAAGTAGCATTTTATTAAAAAATGGAGCATCCGTGGGAATTTATCATGAGACGAAGAGGTTGGCGATCTCATAAATCATCGACTGAGATCGCATAGTAGCTTGAAGGAAGCTAAAATATAAGAGAGCGTCAGCCTTTGTGATCGTCTTCATCCAATAAATGCGGTGAAAGTGTTCCAAGCGTTGGACGAGTGTGACTCTAGTCATGATCAAATTCACATGAAACTAAAGTCCACTCGCCCAGCAATTGAAACTTATCGAAATCCAGTGGGCAGCAGATTCCAAAGAATAAATCTGAAAAGCATACACAAAGAGCGGAAAGTCAAAACGGTGGCGTCTTACGGGTCGCGTAAACGGTTCTCGAGTGAAAGCCAAACAGCTGCATTTCGTATTCTTCACGCTTGCGCTTTTCAAGCTCCGAGGACGCCATCGTGTATTTGTATCCCAAAAAACACGCCCGATTAAAATTCGAATTCACGTATTCACTGATTTCTTTTTATTCCGAAATTCCTGCGAGATTGTAGCCCGACCTTGATGAGTTCAGCTTGACGTCCGTTGCAGTCCGTTGACAAATGAACATGGCGTCGATTGCTTGCGTACCCATACCCGCGTCCTTTGCCCTTCCGCGTTCGTAAAACCTCGACCGTTGCTACCGAGTCACGTGATCTAAATTCACACGCAGCCCGCCCTGCCGGCAATAATTTGAACTTTAACCAGTGCCGTAGGTAGCAATATAAATATGTTGGTCTTGATATAATTTTATGCATAAATATTATTTTACTTTTCATAGATGTATTAAAACATTTAATTACAAATATCTTTATTTTAAATTATTTTAAATCCTAACAAAATTATGTTTCTATATGATTCATTTTAATTTCAATCATGTTAATGAAATACATAATGAATTTCGAATTACACTGTAAATTTCGAATATTTAAAAATTTTAATATTCGTAATGAAAATTCCAAGTAAAGGAAAGCTTTTCGAACATTTTTAACTCTTATATCCGAAAAAGAATTCAAAGTTAAAAAACTACATCAATAAAAAGTTTAATTACGTCACTGGTTGGAATTAATTTTCACTTTTCATACTTTTTATACACAAATTCACAAAAATATATAATCGGATCTATTGGAAAAATTAAATAAACAATATTGCTCAATATTAAACTAGAAAGGTTTTTTTTAACAAATAAAAGGAATATAAAATCGATCAAAGAAATATGAAGCAAAGAAAAATGGTTTTTAAAGATTCCGCCAGGGGGCGAAGAGTCGATTTAAATAACAAATGGCGGACGCAAGACTTTTGTGCTGTCAATTTATCGTCCTGTCAATAAATTAGTGATGATTGAATCATAACCAATGTGTCATTCTTAATCAAAGAGAGCAGTTTTTTTAATCAATAAAGTAACGTTAATATTCTCTAATTTCGTCCAGTGGAAATTGTGATTCGATAACTTTTAGAAAGTGAATTTTTTACAGTTTTTATTGTTCCTAGGAGTTTATATCCTTTTTATCGAACACAAACGGCTCCAGGATGTCTACGTCAATGATGTCTGGTGCTAAATTACAGGACGATATGAATAGTATACCTCTCGCTGATGATGATCCCCAAGGTATGACATTTCAATAAGTTTGCTGACCTACTTCCATTGTATACGATTTTTGATAGTTTTTAAGGATATTTTTAGCTAAATATAAATTTTCGTATCCTTGTTATTACTATTTCCATACCTTTGTTATTTTGGATGAGTGTATATTTTCGATTGTCTCTTTTTTTTACAAATATTTTTAGATTAGGTAATTTGTGAGCAAACACTTGCTTCTTCATTATATTTTATTTTCATGACTCATTTTCTTGCAGTGATTATTCCTGAGGAAGAGGTGGACAATTCGAACAGATCTGATGACTTAATGCACGGTCGTAGCATGGATTCGATTCCATCCACTTTCACCAATGGAAGTTGCAGTCCCAGTAGTAAGTTACACTTAATGTCAACAAAATCGTGAAATACTTTAGATAATATTTCCATCTAAACTTGAATAATTCCATCTAAATTTCAATAATTTTCAGGCTTAGACCCCGACATAAGTCCAGATGAACAGGAAGAAAAGGCAAGACTTATATCCCAGGTTCTGGAGCTTCAAAATACTTTAGACGGTAAATTTCCCAATCCATAATAATTTTTGGTACACCTATTAAAATAAATTTCTAAATAAATAATCAATTTCTTACTTGTCTATTTTCTTCCAGATTTGTCACAGAGGGTAGACAGTGTAAAGGAAGAGAATTTGAAACTGAGAAGCGAAAACCAAGTTCTGGGCCAGTACATAGAAAATCTAATGTCAGCGTCGAGCGTTTTTCAATCGACGAGTCCTAAATCAAAAAAGAAGTAAGATCCTCCTTCCACAACATTTTAGAGACTTCGAATTACACAGGACGATAATCTAAATTATTACTGTTGCATTCTAAGCGTGCATTCTATTCTATGACGAAGTATGTACATGCTAGCACCGCGAGTATAATTTCGAGTTTGATTGTATTATTACCAAAGAAGTTTTCTTGTTATTTATTTACATCTAGAGAGAATAATGTAATTTCAGACGTGTTTGTCATTGATTATAAGAAACGTTTGTTTTTATCGTTTATAATTTTATTTGTGCTAGCGTGTATGTACTTTTAAACAATGACTCGAAATTAATTTTATTCGCCAACCTATAATTGAATATTTTAATCGTTGATTGAACTTTTGAATCTACGATGAACTTTTATTATCTCTTCGTGGGAAACGTAAGCCGTCTCGATTTTAATAATCTTTAATATTAGTCCTTTGGCTTTGAGCTTAACTTTAAGGTTTTGCACGCATTTAATTAAAATAAGTTCACCAAAGAATTTCATTTGCGTTTTGTATGTTGTGTAACAAGTGTGCTTGAATGCTTTGAGTAGCTAGCGATAGCATATTAGTCATATTACTCTATGATCTACATGAAATTATGAATAAGATTTGCATAACAGTCTTTTGCAAAAAGTATACTTACCTTTTTATTTTTCACAAAAAGTTATTTCATAAAAGAAGAGCAGTCAGTTCTCTTTATAAAATATGAAGCTGTTTTTTGTTGATTTTTTTTTATAACAATAAATTATAATATATATATATATAAAATCTTTAAACAGCTTTGCACTGTACCAAACGCAGAAGCTGGGATGTTTATGTAAACACCAATGATGAATTATTGTGGCTAACCATGTTACAGATGCTACAATTTTCAAAGATCTTTATTGCAATCTGTAGAATATGTAATTATCGGCGTGAGTGAATTATAAGCTTAAAGAATTTTATGCTCGTGGGCACAAGCAAACTGCACAATCTTTAAAAGGTTCCGTTGATAAGTAACACAGGGTCGTAATAAACATTTTATTGTAGAGAAAACTGTACTATTCATTTAAAACCCTTTGAATAGAAGTATAGCATTGCTGGCAAGCCTATATTAATTAAGGGCAAGAAATAAGACACACAGATGACTAAAATAAACATTTATTTTCATCGCTAATATAAAATTAGACATTGTGATAACACGAAACACGTATCGTACAATATTTCACATGTGATTATGCTCTAAGGCTCCAGGTTCAAACTTCGTTAAAAGGATAAGAAGTATATCGGTTAATAAAATCGTCTGTTAAGAAAAAAAAATCGGTTTCCAATTGTAGATTACGTGCAACACAACCAGCACTTAAAAATACTTAAAAAAAAGAGTAACAAAGATAATAAATTCTCGAAATTGAGATTACAGGATTTGATTTAAAAGTTGTTACACGTCATTTAAGAAAGCTATTAACACTCGCTGAATTTCCATGTTCAGCCGGAAAACTTATAAATATCACAAACTATCTTACAAAAATGTACAACTCCTTTCCCTTACGTCTTACGTATTCCTCTAATCGTATGACGACTGCACATCGACTCTCTTAAACTCTATATCTAATTACATAAATACAAGCTATTTACAAATGATATAGGATGTGTGAGTGTGTGTACTGTTAGTGAAGGACGACCGAATCGGAAGGTAAGAGCCCCGTTGAACGAGAAAAACTTTTTATTTACACTGCCAAGACCTCTCTTTTTTACCTTCAAAGGGCAAGGTAGCTAAATGATCAACTACAACTTATAAAATATAGCAGAGACTCGCTATATTCAAGTTAGTCAGCTTAGATCCATTAGCCCGCACTTTCTACACACAGCTGAACTTGACACCTGAAATGCAATGCAAATGCCACGTGAGTATTGAAAGGGAAAAGGGAAGGTCTGGGAACGATGATGAGAAAGCGAAAGAGGTGTCGATTTCACTTCTTATTTTGGTGGAGAAGGTTTATAAATACTCTCTTGTACTTCACTTCATCGTCCCAGGTTGCCTACTTGTAAGCCCGAGAAGTCGATAGTTACCTACGATTGAGCTTTACGGGTTTAATATTAAGTAGAGTGTTTTAAGTATTTGTACCATCGTCACTGGAGTAGCAGTTATGGCAGTGAAGCTTATGGTTGCGAACACGAACGTCGGTCCCCATCAGGCCATCACCAAGGCGAACATGACAGACGCAGCATTTGAAGCATTCCATGTGGTAGAAGAGTCGAAGACTTTCGATTATCATAGCTGCTCCTCGACCTGTAATAAGATTAGATTTTATGATATAGGGTGTGTCTAGTGATCTAGGAAAACTGGGAATTTAGTGTACCTTAAAAAATGCTGGGAAATTTTGGGTAAAAGTGTATAGTATAATTAAAAACTGTGCTGTGGAAAATTTTCTTAATTTTCAAGTTACATTTCTAACTTTTGAAGCTAATTATTGCTAATTATAAGTGAATAATTTAAAAAAATGACATTTTCAAATCCCAGGATTAATACTTAATAAAATCGTTTTAGATAGAATATTAAAACTTAAAAAAGGAGAATTTAGAAATTTTCAAAATTAAAAATAAGTTTTAAATTCAGCAGCTTTAAATTAAAAATAATAAGTATTAAGTCATTCAAAATTCTACAATTTTAAATCTAAATGTTTAAAATATTTGTCGATTTCAAATTTAAGTAATAGAAAATTGATACATTCAAAATTGCATAATTTCAGATTTAAACTTTATAAAAATCGTATTTAATGAAAATATTTCAAAATTAAACAATTTCGGTTTGAAATTTTGCAAACTAAAAGCCTTGAAATTTTTTATTTTTACACTAATGCATTCAGAGAACTTTTTATTAAAAAGTATGATTTTATATATACATTTAAAAGAAGAGACTCAACACTGCTCGGTGATTGGTGGACTTCTTTTTTCTATTATATTTTAGAATCATTGAAATCTACTGAAATCACAAAAATCTCTTTTAATTTTGTCAGGGAAATTCGGGAATTTAAAAAGAAAAGTTCGTTAGACACCCAGGATTAGATTTTATGATATTACAAAACGTCGGAAATTAATAATCTTACTGAATTTCATTAAATTCCATTGAACTTACCTAACTCGTCTCCGCAGTGGGAGCATTTCTTCTTTCCAGAGACGCTCAACATCTTTTCTTGAGACTCAACACTGCTCGGTGATTGGTGGACTTTTTGAGGTTGCATTACGTATTGCTTTTGGGGAAGTTCTTGACTAGCAGTTTGCTCTAGCCTGGAATCAAATTTTTTTTTTACATATTACAAATTATAAATTAACAAATAAATATCATTAGGTGCGAAAGTATCAAGATATGTAGATACATGATTAGAAAACTGCTTCTAATCTTTAAGGGTGTTGAATTCAAATTTTAATTCAATGTTTTAATTTTAAATGTGCCTATAGATAGAAAAGATGTTTACTTTTAATATTTTTTGCGTAAAATGAGGAATTCAAAATTAACCGAAAAATTACATCTTTTCATTTTACTCAAAAAATATTAAAATTACAGATTTTTTCGCTCTGTACCCATAATTCTATTTAAAAAATAAGTAGCTATACAAAACGAAAGAATATCTAATTATAATATTCGTTGAATAAAATGAAGAAATCGAATTTTTATGTTAGAACTTTGATCCAATACCCTTCAGAGCGTTGGACCAAGTTCTAAACTCAAACTTCGATTTCCTCATTTTACTCAACAAATATAATTAGATATTTTTCGCTCTGTAAATGTATTTCTTTTAGAAATAGGAATGTGTCTATAGAGCGAAAAAATTTTTATTTGAATACTTTTTCCTCAAAATGAGGAATTCGAAACCTACCCTTTTGAGTTAAAATTTTGATCCAACATCCTTAAACCCCTAAACCTTGTTGTGAAACTTATTATTTTATATTTTGATTGTACCTTCGTCTAGGTGGAAGAGGTTTTTCCTGTGCCCTCGCTTGCACTCTTTGTGTGAGTGTCTGGATAATTGAATCTGGTAATGGTTTGCTGTCCGACCTTGGAGGTGAAGTTGTATATGGCACAGAAGTTCCTGTGACGTGTTGTTGTGGTTTTCGAACTGGCGAACGCTGATTTTTCTCATTGATCCTCCTTTGTTCCGCCTCCTGGAAATTATTTGAAAAAAAACCGGCTTAATAAAATAATGTCTCTTAAATTCAAAGTAATAAATAAAAACTCAAAAAATTAAGAACAAAAAAAATCGTAATAGATTGCCTCACCTGAATGAGCCAGTGTTGATAGTTGTAATCCTGCGCACCTCTTGGCACGTCGCTTTTCCTTCTCTGGACCCACTGATCACCCTGAACGATTCGTGAACGAGGAACTGCGCTCAACGCTTGCAAGGTTTGCCTAGTCATTTGCTGACCTCCATGATTTGCCAACATCGTCGCTGAAGCACTATGACGAATGGATGCATCAACTTGCTGGGGAATCGAATCCGCTGATGGAACTCTGCTGTTCCTGCTCATAGAGAAAATGCAAAGTTTAACGTTAATCGTCTACCTTCACCGAGTGACTAAAATCGATAGCATTTTGCGCGATTTAACAATCAACGTCGTATTTTAGTACTACTTTATATCTCGACTGTTACACAAGATGTTGAACAAACAGAACAAAGCAAATGGGCTTGGCGGAAACTAGAGTGGGTAAGTTTCCTGTTGTCGAGACTCTTTTGTCGATGCGAAAACGAGACTAATAGCGTTTTAATCGAGTGTGCTAAAATCATTCTCATTCTGCAAAATCTGATACTAATATGAAAGGAACAGGTTCCCAGGAAATATTAATTTCGATTCTCACCTTAAATTTGATTTTAACTAATTTTTTATCTTAAATTCTTTCTTTTCGACGGATTTTAGTTAACATTTAATTTTATGATTTAGGAAAATATTTGTTTCTATTCAAAATTCAATTAGGCACTTTTTCGCTCTATACCCATAATTAAATATAAAAAATGAGTACCGTTAAAGAGCGAAACAATATCTACTTACAATATTTCTTTATTAAAATGAGGAAATCGAATTTTGAGAGTAAAACTTGATTTCAACACCCTTAATAAAATATGTTTCAAGAGCTAATACGAAATCTCTTTCCAAGTAAATTTGAGAAGGACAAGTCTTCTTACTTGATAGTAATGTCCCTCTGCCTCTGCTCAACCATCCTCAATGGTTTCGCTGGAGGAATTGGAGGTGGTGGAGGCCTTCTTCTTTGTACATCCTGCATTTGAAGATTAGGCATCGAAGATCTGTAATTCAGAGGAGTTTGGAGCTTGTACTGCTGGATATTTCTCGAAGATCCATTAGCAACATCCTGCAAAGATTTCCACTGCTCCTCGAGTTGCTGAGCCAATTGCTGCTGCTTTTGTTCTCGATAAGCTAAATTATTTCGTTTCCGCTGAAGTTCCTCCTGTTCCAGTTGTAGAAGTTCTCTTTCCACTCGAAGTACATCCTGAAATTCCAATAGAAAATTATATACATATAAGCCCAGATTCTATTAATCTCTGTGAAAAAAATTAGAAATAAAAAATAAAGATGCTCACCCCCGTAGAAAACTCGTCGTCTTGGTTATTGTACTGCGTCGCACAGACCAAAGTTTTATTCTGTATTTCTTCTTGTCGACGAGCATCCGCAGCTTTCTTTTCTTTTTCCTCGATTTCGCTCTGAATCTTGAATTTTTCTTGGGCTTGAATTCGAAGCTCTTCCTCCTTTCTCTCCTCCTCCAATCGTTTCACCTCTTGAACTCTCGCAACTTCTTCTTGTCTCTCAATCTCCTCCTGCTGCTTCCTCAAAATTTCTTCCTGCTTGCGAATGTTCTCCTCATTTTTTCGCATTGTTTCCTCTTGACGACGTTGTTCTTCGGCTTCCTGGGCGCGTTCGCGTTCCAACTGCATTTTTTCTTCCTCCAGTTCTCGTAATTTATGTGCCAGCTTCTCTCCGATGTCACTGTAAAACAAAGTTTCATATTCTAGAGACTAGGATTTTTTATTCAAACTGCAGAGGAGAATTTAAATTTAATTAAAGCAAGCATTCAAATTCAATTTAATTTTATAGTCTTTTCGTTAAAAATTGTTTTTATACAGTTGAAATCCGAAATTATACAATTTTGAATGTATTAATCGTCCATGATTTAAATTTGAATTTGACCAATATTTTAAGGGCATGTGATACTTTATGATAAGAGTAATTTAATTTCGCCAACTTTAAGTTTGCAATAATAAATATTTTTTAGTAAAACTAGGCCATTTACCTCCCTCTGTACAAAACGGAGGTAAATGGCGTAGTTTTATAAAAAAAAAAAAAAATTTATTATTTTGATAATGATAATTTTTAAGTTTTAATATTCTATTTCAAATATTTGATTCTACAAAGTATTAATTATATTCCCAGCAAATTGTCTGTTTTCCCGTTTTCCTGGATCGCTAGAAACCGTAGTGTATATAGAGTGTTTTAGAAAAGACTATATACCTATTTAATTCACGGCTATTTCCGTAACGCCATTGTTCCTCTTTTTCGAGGACTTCTATAATTTCTCGTTCCTTCTTCGTGATTTCATCTTCTTCGGAGGAAGTTACACTTGCTCCAAAAGGTTCACTGCTTTGCCTGCTGTGTTGAGATATATCGGGGCTCACTGGCTGTTTAGTCCAGTCCTCGACGTGTCCAAGTTCCACACCCGAATCACGTTCATGACTTGAATCTTGCTCGTAATTACTATCAGTATCATAGGAACGACGATGAAGTTGTTCGATTCGTCTTTCTTCAGCTAAAATTGCCGCCATGTCAGGTGGTTTTGTGAGCGACAGTTCACGTTCATAATCATCATCATTAACCTATAGAAGACATTATTATTATTAATACTAATTAAGGGTATTGAATCCAAATCCTAATTCCAAAATTCGATTTTTTCATTGCTATACAGAGCAAAAAAATATCTAATTATAACATCTGTTAAGTAAAATGAGGAAATCGAAGTCTGAAGTTAGAGCTTGGATCCAACACCCTTAAACACTAAAAAAAAAAAGAAATACTTTGCCCAAAGAATTTTAAAGGGAATCAATTTGAACATTCAAAAAATGTAAAAATTGTACTTACCCCTCCAATTCCAAGGAAATCGGAGCGTCGTGTTCTAAGTTCTTTCTTTATTCTGCGGGTGGAATTTAATCTCTTCAGAGGCTCCACAGGAAGACTTTCTTCATCACTGAGTTCCACAGGTGGTGGTGGAGGTTTTTCTTTGGGGGGCTCTACACTTGTTGGTGGACCCATAGGAAAGGCGAGACCAGCTACTAATTCTTCGTCGTTTGTCAAATTTAGTGGAAATATCTGCAAAAATGAAAATGAAAATAAAATTAGTAACGTCAACCAAATAGAATAGCTAAATAAATTTTAAGACTTTTGATGATATCTTAAAAGGTTAAAGAAAATATAATTGGAATAAGTACTTTGTTACTAGATAATTACTTAATTCCAATTTTAAAATTAATTAGGAATGAAATGAATTTAGGAAGCATTGATTTATTTTTAAGCTGGAGAATTTCTATCTTGACTTTGACTTTCATTGATTCACGATTTTTATTTTTGGATCTAACGCAGAAGTTCAAACATCCCTATCAAAAATCAACTGTGCGTTTCCGTCGACACGAAAAGATAAAGAACAAATCTCGAATTAATAGATCAATAACTCTATCGCAATCGTGACGCATTTTAAGTTCTTGCTTATCAATAAAATTTAAAGTACGCAATATTTAACAAAAAATGAGTCTCCCAATATAATATTTTGAAGATTCAAAATTCAAGGTTCAAAATTTGGTTCCTCTTAAATATTCTTGCTTTACAAATAAAATTCTATTGAATTAGAACGTAAGCAAGTTTTTAACTTTTTCTATGTCCAAAATAAAATTAAGGGTGTTGGATCCAATTCTAACACCCTTAAAAGGAATGGAAATTTCAAATTAAAATATTCTTACCGGCGTTGAACCCTGTGACATTGGGCTGAACATCTCCATGGATTTTTGATTCTCAATAAAGTTTAGAGTCGCAGGTCTTTCAGGTTTTTCGGGAATAGATGGAGTAGAAATAGCTTCTGCTTTCTCTGGAACTGGTACAGATTCTTCCTCGGTTTTTCGCTGGGGAACCATTTCGACTTCCGTGTTCGAAGGTGTTCCAGTTGCTTCGACCTCTTCGCGATCGACTGACTTGATCTTCTGGCAAATCATTTCTTCCACTGCTTTCTCGATAACTGCTGGTTCCTGAGAAAAGAAGAACGATATAACCGTTTTGCAGGAGAAGAGTGCGTTACGAATTTTGCAACGCCACATTCTATGCAAATTTGTACCAACAATCGGCCCCAGCAACGTTTCTCAAACGAGACTGACTGCTTGCTTTACTGATATAACGGCTTTCTAGTAACTGATTCCTCTTCAAAATAATAATTCCAAACAAAAGTATACATGTTTTTATTTAAATTTTGAATTTTAAAGCTTCGACTTCTTCTACATCTTTACATGCTTCCGATTTCAGAAACGCTGCTCGGTAATTAATTACCTAGTTTTCAAAGCAACTATAATATTTATTCTAATATCTTTCAATCTGAAGTAGTTAAATGTTACTAATTAATAGTATTTTCTTACTAAACTTAATAAAACTTCCTCAAAATTTCTTAAAATTTCATTAAAAAAACCTTAAAATTTCACGAGAAATTTTTAAATCTGTCAAAATCCCTAAACAATTTGTCAAAACCTCTAACATTTCTAGAAGCTTCTTGAAATTCCTTAAAATTCCATAAAATCCCTTAAAGCTCCACGAAATCTTTTAAAATTCCTCAAAATTTTTGGAAATTCTCTAAGTTACCCGAAAAACTTTAAAATTCGACAAAGTCCGTTAAAATCTCATAGAATAACTGAAAATTCTTTATGATATGACAAAAATAACATACTTATCTATACAAAAAGTTTAACATTATTGATATTCAAAGACCTAATTGAATGGCGAACAATTCAATTAGTAAGTAAAACTACTAAATAAATTAGTAAGTTGTTCTTACTAATTCGCTTTCGTAATAAGGTGATTTACTTTTTCATTTAGTAGAAAGTAGAGAAATTACTAATTCTGTAGTCAAATATAAGGCTACTAATTCAATTAGACAAATTCTTATTAATTCAGATTGAGAGATAAATGCATAACATATTTTAGATTTTTCTAAAGGAAATGCATGGAATTTGGGAAGAGTAGTGAATTATAAAACATGCAAAGCGATTAGATATTTTCACAGGATAGGTCTACAAATCTTAGTGAAATTAATTTATTTCATGCAGTGTGAAATAAAAAAAGGAAGAAAAGACATCACAAAATGCAAGTTAAACAGCATAAAAATAAAAAGGAAATATAATTACTTTTAAGGGTGTTGGGTCTAAGTTCTAACTTCAAAATTCTACAGAGCGAAAAAATATATAATTATAATATTTGTTGAGTAAAATGAGGAAATCAAATTTTAAGATTGGAATTGGTTTTAAAGCCTTTAATGAAAAATATGAAGCTATTCCGAGCCATCTCGAAACGAAATACAAACTTCATCCACAAGAAATATATTTAAACAAATAAATGGTATAACGAAAGAATAATAAAAAAGTTTAAGCTTAATCAAATACCTCCATTTAATTTAACTAAATATTTAGCGTCCTTGATCTAACGAAACAAAAATTCTTTGCTCTTGCAATATTGATCACCACTCTCTAAAGGTAAAATATGAACTGAAGTTGATAGCATTTTACAATAGCGATGAAGTGATTACGATAAGATATCTGTTACAACTTTGTTTGCTTTATGCTTAAATTAACTCCAAAGTTCATTTAAAAAAAAAACGTTCTTCAAACAAGAATCCTTTTTATACAAATTGATTATAATTCTACAAATGAATTTTACTCGAACTTATAAATTATTAGAAAAACTTTTTGTTAAATCGGACTAGTCTAATATTCTAGTGGAAAATGTGGAATGAAATATTTAGCAAGAAACAATTAGGAGTCATAATTCCTATCATTTTGCGTGTGCTTTATGACGTTCGTGTCAAGATAAGAATCTATTAAACTAGTTGCATTTATATGTGAATCAATTTTCCATGAAATGTTAAGGCCATGTATGTATAATTTATCAAATCCCTAGCTTACCGGCATTTTTCTTGGCAATGCCATTTTTACATTTATTGAGATATCGAATTGAAAATTTATAAAATTAAAGTAAATGCACTAAGGTACGCACCTTAATGTTTTTACTTTAATTGCTTTAGTTTTAGAAATTTTTATCTCGATATTTCAATAAATGTAGAAATGATATTGCAGAGATAAAAATGGCGGTAACGTAGGGATCTGATAACTAATACATGTCCTTAACATCATTTATAATTTCAGATATCTTTAAAAAATTGCGATTTTAGAACGGAATAAGAAGAGGGTAAATGCCAGAAAAACTAAAGCACAATAATCAAGCACAATCCTTTCCTACAGAGAAAATAGTTCCGATCTCCAACTTTCGTCGAGTCCAGTCAAATTACGCCCTTTTTAGACAATCTTTTCTGTAATAAATTTTTAATAACTTCAGTTCTTTAATTTTGTGAATCTAGGATTAAAAAGATTAAGAAGTTGTAGTAGACAAAATCTGGATTTAAGGCCATGTATGAATAAAATTTTTAACACTAGAACTTGAGCCAACACACTTAAAAAAATCTTATATAAGAAGTACAGTAATTTATAACTTATAGGAGTATAAAGCCATTTAATCGTTTTATAGTCTCATCGATGGAATGACATCATTGCAAATCGGATAAATAATCTCTGAAGCGGAGGCGTTTAAGAACACTGCCTTACCTCTCAAAGAACCCAAGCTTTAGACTAAGAAGGTCCGACAGGAAGAAGCAGATGAAACTTGAAATTTTCGAAGATTCTTCTTCGAAGTCTCCAAGTACAAGAAACTAGCTGGGAAATACTGAGATACTGAGCTTGGAAAATAATTTAATTTACGCCGAGAGCAAGAAAAAGCAATGGAAATAATTCAAAACTTTAGCCAGTTTCAGTCGATTTGTAATTCAAATTTCAAGTGAGGAAGTGGATAATGATTTTAGACACAGTTTTTAATAATTTAAAAGTTTTTAGAATCAATTTCAAATTATTCCAAATTATATTAACTAAATTCAATTGTATCTTATATAATTTTTGGATTTCTTCCAAAATTCGATTTCAACTCAAATTGTTTTTACTGACGCGACACTGTGTGGGAAAACGAGATCTCAGTAATTGCATTCTACCAATTCTAATAAGCTTTGCTAACTACTTTTATTTACGGATGTTATTACGTGGGTCAGATAAGATGCTCTCGTCGACTTTAATTGGCATTAAATAATTACCGGAACTGACAACGATGAACTGAGCAATAGAAATTCATTAATAATCCACTGGCGTAGGACACTTTCTACATTTTTTTTATGTTCTCTAAATTTTTCAATTATAAAAAAAACATATTTCTTAAATTCCGGCTAACTAAAGCTATGTATTAGTTATTAGTGATGCAATATCTATATCGAAATATCGGAAATATCGAGATTATTTTACCGATATCAATATTTTCTTTCCTCTTATATCGATATCGTAAATATAAAAATCTTTAATAATCTTCTTCCCTCTTTATACCGATATTTTCATGTCCGATATATCTATATTGTAAATATCGACATTTTCATTTCGATATTGCATCACTAATTCCCACCTTACCGGCATTTTTTTTTCCTGCAACGCCATTTCTACATTTATTGAAATAACGAGTTGAAAATTTATAAAATTAAAGTAAAAGTATTAAGGTATGTTCATCTGGTCCTGAATATTTAAATTTATAACAAAAAATTATTCAATTTTTTTTTATCTTAATAAAAATTTAGGACCAGATAAACGTACCTTAGAATGTTTCCTTTAATTTTAGTAATTTTCAATTCGATATCTCAATAAATGTATAAATGGAATTGCAAGGAAAAAAATGTCGGTAAGGTAGGGACTGGATAACTAAAAATACATGGCCTTAATTGCATGTTAAATTCAGTTAAAAACTTTTAAATGACCTCAAATTAAAATGTTCAGCACTAGTGAGTTTTCAGTTTCTCAAATTTGCGATTTTAGATCCCACAGGATTTTTGTCGACCAGAAAGTGGTGATTAATTAAAAAGTACGAAACAAGAGACTTGACTGCCCAATTAATCTTATATTTCGTGTTACATATCGTATATTCTTCGAAAATACTACACTCGACGAATAGTATCCACTAACTCGTACTGTACTGACAAATTATACTAAGATCAGAATACAACCGTTGAATTACTTTTTATTTATTACTCTAAGAATAAGTCTTATACTCAAATGTTCCAAAGTATAATGTATCGGCTATTTCTCTTCCACAACCCTTCATCATGTCATGCTTTTTCAACTCAACTCTACTCAACCGATCCGAAATCTTTAAAGCCATGTATCAGTTATCCGTTCCGTTACCTTTTCCCCTTTAATGCCATTTCTACATTTATTAAGACATCGAATTGAAAATGTATAAAATTAAAGTAAGTGCACTAAGGTACGTTCACCTTTTTTTTTGTTTCAATACAAATTTGGGACCAGATAAACGTACTTTAGTACATTTACTTTAATTTTAGAAATTTTCAAATCGATATCTGAATAAATATAGAAATGGCATTGCAGGAATAAAATGCCGGTAAGGTTGAGGTCGAAAACAAAAACATGGCCTTAAAGCACACAGAAATAAATATATTAGCATTTCCCTCATGGGAGGACATTCATAGGATTTTATCACAATCGTTACATTAGGTTTCTCTCAGGCAAAATTACACTCTTAGAGAGTGGCCTTAAGGGCCTTTGATTTCTTCTTCCCTATTAGGCTGTCAAGTACTTAAGTTCAAGTTTTAAAAATTATTTTCTCTACGTACTTGTGGGATTACGTTCTCGATTCTCTTACATTGTTTATTTACATCGCTAGCTACAAATTTCTAGTTTTATTTTACGTAAGTGGCAGAATTT
This sequence comes from Synergus magnus, assembly GCA_032275165.1. NCBI lineage: Eukaryota > Metazoa > Arthropoda > Insecta > Hymenoptera > Cynipidae > Synergus > Synergus magnus. The sequence continues at coordinate 9,373,523 of JAUESH010000040.1, forward strand.
CATTTGAGCGTTGGACGCTGTTTGTTAAGAGTGGTGAAACCAATTTCTTACTTTAAGATTTGATTTTCTTATTTTACTCGAAAAATATTATAATTAGATATTTTTCCGCTCTGCAGCGTTGTTCACTTTTTAAATAGAAATTTGCGTACAGAGCGAAAAAATATATAATTTAAATATTTTTTGTGTAAAACAAAGAAATATTTATTAAGAAGTGAAGAAATCGAATTTTGAGGGTAGAACTTGGACCCAACACCCTTAATTTTAAAAGCTCATTTGTAAGATTAATCGATCTGGGTTTCAATCGAGATTTAGAATATTCTATTCTACGATTTTACAATTAAAAGATTCAAAGATTCAATGAGACATTCCTGATTAGAAAGCGAGTAGAAATCACGAACAAATATAAAATTGCTATTACTTTTAATAAGAAAATGACTCTTTCAAAAGCCATCGTTATAAAATTTGATTTATGGTAATCAATTCTTGCAAAATTACTGACGCTATCTTCCTAGGAAAAGTTTGTACAATTACGTGACGAGAGACACTACTCTTCAAATGTAGGAAGAGTTCTATTCAGTCTTAGAATCTCGCATACATATATCTTGAAAGTCTTCATTATTGTCTTTAGAATTTATAATTCAATGCATTATTAGATTCTCATTTTAATGAGGGATCTACTGTTTCTGAAATTTAATACATGCCTCTGAATGAAATGTTTTGTAATTTATATATACCATTATGTGAAAACTGGTTGCAGCTAATGATCCTTGAAATGTATTCAACTCTATAAAATTCCATCATATAATATTTGAATTCTAAATACAAATAAAAAACGATTTCTACCCAGATCAAAGAGGATCGATTATCTCCTATGAATATTTTACAATAATAAGGCAGAATTTCTAATCGCACTATCCAAAATTCGTGGATTAATCTAATGACAAAAGAACTATCTTCGATCATCATCAGACATAATAAATCATTACAGAACCAGTCCCACGAATTTTGAGAGGATTCAAAAGAAATATTTGAGAAAATTGCTCGAATATAAATCACTTTCAAATATAAATTCAGCAACTTTCTAGCGATTATAAACTCCACTTAAAATTTCCTGCCACCTACTTTATCTCCTAATCCCGATTATATACAAAGTACAGCAAAAGAGTAGCTAAGCTGAATTGAAATGGGGAATCTCGTTTAAGATTTTCTTAAAGAATTGCTGTTCTGCTCATCGATCCTAACCTCAGAGCTCCGGTCGTTCATAAAACATTCAACAGTGATGAATGGTGTGACTGGAGGCGTTGAAGGAGATTGACCTTGAGGAACCACCACCTTCTCGCAAACTTCCACCACCGTAAGGCGCCTTTCCGCTGGTCTGGAGTCCATCACCTGGGTTGTTTTAATGGAAGAGGAAAAGGAAGTAGGAATAAAGGATTTGGAAACACTGGAAGGACTAGTAGGAATCGGTACAGGGATTTCCGAAGTTTTCGTTAAACTACGTAACTTGGGAGAACTAAATTTAGGAGAAGAAGGAGTTACAGGAGAACCTAAAGAAGAAGTGGATCCAGTAGGAGAAGATTTGGTAACTTTACGAGGCAGAGGAGTCGGAATCTTGGAGGTTCTAGGGGAAGTGCAAGGAGTTGATTTCGTGTCCTGGAGACTCCCTATCGAACAGGTTGTATTGATATCAGATCTCAGGATTGAAGCTGGAAGGGTTGGAGTTGGAGGAGAGGCTGGAGAAGAGTCTTTTGAAGAGTCTGAACTATTGCAAAAGAAGAAAACATTTGAGGGAGATTGTTCTCTTGGACTTTTTTCAGTAAAGTCTAGCTTAAGACTAGGCTGAGGAATCTTTTCAATGGGTTTCGCTATCAAGAGAGATTTTGGTATGAGAATTTCGGGAGGAGTTCTTCGAGGTGGAATTTTTGGACTCTGGTAAACAATGGGCCGCGAGGAAGAAGGACGATGGTTAATGTTAATTTCTACAAGAGTTTTTGGTTTAGATTTGTTAGTCTCTTCCCCAGAAGAAGGTTCAGCAGTGTCCTAGAGAATCAGACCGATCCAGAAGGTTTTTGGCGATTAGAGACCCGTTACCAAAAGACAAAAGTGGTTGAAAAGTCGTATGAGTTATTTGAAATTACTCAGCAATAGTTTGCTGTTTTGAGCACTTGATTGCTGAAGATAAGATTGGAAGACTTTTTGCAACTGATAAGATTATTAATCATATTGTTTGATTAGATCTTTTATTAGAAAATCTACTTCTTCTGGTATGCTGAGCAACTCATTTCTTATTCAACCACTTCAATAATAATAATAATTATAGTGTCGGCAAGAAAACTGATTACAAGTAGAAGGTTAATTTAACATATGAGATTTCTTCCAAAATTTTTCTTGCCGATGTTATCGCTTCTTGTCAGTAACCTCCAAATGAATTTATCAAACTCTTACCTTCATTGTTGTCACTCCTTCTCTTTGACGGACGACTATCATTTCTTCCAATATGACTGGTTTCTCCTTCCTTAACTCTTCCTTCCGCAATTCTTCCTCCCTCAATTCTTTCTTCTTCAATTCTTCCTTTCTTAGCTCCTCCTTCCTCACATCCTCCTTCCTGACTTCAATCACCTCCAAAATGTGAGGTTCGGGTTTCTCCTCAATCACCTGTTGCCTCTCCACATGGTTATGGAGAACTTCCTCATCAATTGGCTCATCAGCCTGGCTAACCGAACAGCTAACATCCGCTGTGTGGATTCCAGAGTCTTCTCTATCTGTATCATTCAGAATCTCAGCTGAAGAGGAAGAAGCCGGATAACGTCGAGTGTAATCCAACTCTTCAAGGCTCTGAACTCTTTCAAAGGTATCAGGACCACTGGAAGCATCAGCATCCAAAGAATCCAAACTCCGATGGAAAGCTGCTCTCGGTGCTCTGTATTCTGAATCAGGGGAGGAACTTCTTTCACTAGGTGTCAAGTTATCCGCCCTGTTTTCCTGATCCCTAAAGCAGAGACCGTGTTTGCCAGAAGAGTTTCTCTTCTCGAGTTCCTTGTTCCTCGCGGCATCAAGAGCACTCAGACGGTCTTTAATCGACTTAGCAGATAATTCTCCATTGTGTCGTGGCTCATGAAGAGTTGCAGGCGTAGTAGACTCATCACTGCTGCTATACTTCTCAAGGGTGGAAAGTCTCTCCCTCAAAGGTCTAACAGTTTCCAAGTCCTCGTCATGATGGTTCATCTTCTCTCTTTCGGAAGCTTGCTTTTCTAGGTGCGATAGCCTTTCGCGGATGGAGTTCATGTCTCCAGAAAGCCTATTTAAAGCCTTGCTGCTGCTTTTTTCAACGCTTTCTGTATCATTTTTCTGCTTTTCGAGGTGCGACAAACGCTCCTTGATGGACTTCGAGCTGGAAAAGTCTGACCCGAGCCTGTTATTACTTTTGTTGTCTGTGCTTTTCTGCGCTCCTTTCTCGAAAATCTCCCGTCTTTTGAGGATATCGACCTTAACGACTGGGCCGTTTGCTTCTTCATTGAGACTCGTTTTCGAGCCGTTCGTGTTGGCCTTTGAGCTATCGAGCTTGGCATCCAGGGTGACCAAAGATCTTCTGGGGATATTTTGTGAAACCCTCGAAACGTAGCCTCGAATCGCTCCTTCGTAGGTGTATTCCTCCGGTTCTGGGGAACTCGCAGTTGCTGTTGCTGCGGAATCATATTCGTGATTGTTGTGATTGTTATTGTTGTGGAAACCATTTCCGAAGGAGGATTTTTTCAAGCTGCTAATGGAGTCGTTGCCGTTTTCGGTTGGCGTGTTGTCCATATCTGAATGGTTTTTCTCGATTTCACTGTCTCGGTCGCTCTACAAAAAAAAAACAGTTAGTTTTGGTATTAGTTTTATCTGTTAAGTCAAGTTTTATCTGCTTGGTGATGGTTGGTTTTAGATTCTTGGATGCTGCAGAAGATACTTACGAGAACACTTTGGGCATCGTCATGTGTGTCGCCACTGACGGAACTCTTTCCACTGCTGGTACCAATGCCAAGGTCACTCAAGTCGTTCGAGTCTTCTTCGTGGTACATGGCTAGACTCATGCTCAATTTACGTCCCCTGTTTCCTCGCTCTTCCATCATTTCTGAGAAAGTCTTACTTCGTCGTCGCTGCCGATCGTGTTCTTCTAATTCCAGTTTCTTTACTTCCACCACGCGCTCAATTATGTGCTCCTGGCGCTTCCTTCTACTGCTTTTCCAGTTGTCTAGATTCTGCAAATTGAAAAAAATTCTCTTACAGTGTCTGGCTACATCGTTAACAACTTGATACTTTTTCAAAGTCACGGAATTAGAACTTCATAGACATTTTTTTCATAATGAATCAAAAATAGTAATGAGACATCGAAAAAAAAATATCGATGTCCCATCACTAATAAAAAATCGAATTACTTTCTGCTGCTTGTAAGAATGTTGTGCATTGTTTTCAGGAGGATTGACTTATAACGTGGCGTGCTATGAATACCAAATGTTATTTTACTCACCGATTGCCAGTCCTCGGGATCTTCTCGCACCTCTTGCTTTATCTTTTTGACTTCTTGGACCTTTTGCAGCTGCTCCTGAGCGGTCCGGTAAAGCGAACATGGTCCCACCTTCACAAACTGAAGGGGATTTGTTGCTTGTTTGGGTGGAGTCTTGAGCGTGGTTTTTAATTTTGGTGGCTCATGTGTGACCTAAAACAATTTTAAAAAAATAAAAAATTTATAATATATAGGATTTCAAATTTCGAATTATTTAGATTCAAGGAGTTGAGCGTCTACATCTGTGCAACGGTCAGAGAATTTCGCAAGAGCGAATCAAAGATTAGCAAAATATTATCGTTTCCCAACTTGAAGGACTGTATCGGATTTTCACTTGGAATTTCACAGATCAATATAGACTAAATATACGAGGGAGGCCGTACAACTCTTTCCCTTTGCTTTGCGTCTGCGTCATAAGTACGTCTGTCTGGTATTTCAAGTGATGTTCAAAAGCTTCAAGTACAGGGGAAAAATATGCGACATTAGAAAGAAACTCAATAACCAGAATTGCAATCGATTTAAACCGATTTAAAAAGATTTAAAGAATTTTAAAGAATTTGAAGAAATTCCGAAGAGACTTTAACGGATTTCAAGAGATTTTAAGTGATTTTAGAAAATATTAAGAGATTCTTAATGATTTTAAAGAATTTGAAGGGATTTTAAAAGACTGCAGAAGAATTTAATGATTTTCGAAAAATTTCACCAGATTTCAAGA
>JAUESH010000040.1:9439120-9452798 GCA_032275165.1 Synergus magnus
TGACGTCATATGAAACTCTCTATCCAAGAGTCAGCGACAGTGTATTAAATTTTAAGACATTATTTTTTTCCGTGTGTGTACTAAATTTTGCCCACGAAATTCCCGGAAACTATACTTTTTCATTTTTTAATCATTTTTAAGAATTTCAATTTTAAGTAAGAAACAAGTAGCTCAGTTGAGTTGCAAAGAATTAATATCAGCCATCACAGTACATTAAAAAAGGTGAAAAGGTAATTTTTTAATAAAAATAGGTGAAAAATAGGTTTCAAAAGAGTTTCAGGATTTTCGTAAAATTTCAAGATTTAAAGTAATTTCAAGGAATTTGTTAAGAATTTTAAGAAGTTTTAAAATTTTTAAGATATTTCATCAAATTTCAAGACATTTTAATGATTTTAGAGAATTCCAAGCAATTTAAACCGATTTAAAAAGATTTAAAGGATTTTAAAGAATTTGAAAAAATTTCGAAGAGACTTTAAAGGACTTCAAGAGATTTTAAGTGACTTTAGGAAGTATCAAGAGATTATTAATAATTTTAAAGGATTTGAAGGTATTTTAAAAGAATCCATAATAATTTAATAACTTTCAAGAAGTTTCATAAGATTTAAAGAGATTTCAAGTGATTTTAAGGAATTTCAAGGTATTTTTAAAGAATTCAAAACAGTTTCAGGATTTTCACAAGATTTCAAGAAATTTTTAAGGTATTTTACGGGATTTAAGAAAATCTAAAGGATTTTAAGAGATTGTACATAATTTTTTTTAAATTCGAAGGGTTTCAAGAGATTTTACGTGATTTTAAGGAATTTCAAGGGACTTTAAGGGATTCACACCGATTTAAAGGATTGTAAGGAATTTTAAGAGATTTCAAAAGATTTAACAGGATTTTAAAAGACTTATAGGGATTTAAAGTTATTTTAAGGAATTTTGAAGAATTTTTAAAGAATTCAAAAAGATTTTAGGATTTGCAAGAGATTTCATAAGATTTTAAAGCATTTTTAGTGATTTTAAAGAATGTCAAGCGAATTATTTAAAAAGATTTGAATGAATTTGAAGAGATTTCAAGATATTTCAAGAGATTAAAAAAAAAATTCTAAAATTTTAAGAATTTTGAAGAGATTTTAGAAAATTAAAAGAATTTTACGAGATTTCAGTCGATTTTAGGACATTCCGAAAAAGAACCCCGCAAAAAGTACATTAAAAAAAGGTCTCGGTGAAATCTTCCCAAATTGAGGTATTTTATAGTTTTTGGTCTCTTGATCACGAAAATCCATGTTAAAGAGTGAAAAAATGGACAGTTTTTCGGGAAAAACAGCTCAAAGGTCGATTTTTATGCTGCAAAGGTAAGTTCCATCGATACTCAACAAGTTTTTAGCGCAACGCTCATAGAAAAAAATTCCCAAAAAACTGTCAATTTTTTCATTCTTTAACATGAATTTTCGTGATTAGGAGACCAAAAACTATAAAATATCTCAATTTGGAAAGATTTCGCCGGGACCTTTTTTCAATGTAATTTGTACGGGGTCCTTTTAAATGATTTTAAAAAAGTTGAAGGGATTTCAAAAAAATTCAGAAGAGTTTAAGGATTTTTACGAAATTTTACAGGATTTCTAAGAATTCAAGCGATTTTAAGGAATTACTAAGGATTTGACTGGATTTTATAAGTTTCTATTTAAAGAATTTGAAAATAATTCAAAAGATTTCAAGAGATTTAACAAAAATTGCAAGTGTCAAATAAAACTATTTAGGTTGATTATATGGAAAAGTTTTTTCAAACCGGATATCTATTTCCCGCATCAAAAATAAAATCAAGAACAATTCCCCGATATTTTTCAATTTCCGGAAAATTCCTGGATTTCCTTAAATTCCCGCTCAATAGATACCCTGAATTATAACAATAAATATTGCAATTCGAAATGTTTCTAATTGCAACAATGCTTACAGATTTATATACAGGAGATGGATCCATTTTCTATGCAAATGATTTTAACTCACCTGAAACAGAAAAAGAAAAGATAACGTTATTAAGACAGTCAAAAAAGTTAAAAATTATGAAAGGATACTGTTTTTAACAGTTACACAAGAAAATTCTAACAATGCGGAAGGAAAATGTTGAGAATAAGGATCGCATATAGCGAATTTCATGACCCACGAAACTGATACTTATCCGCACACGTGCAAGCACGTGTTCGAGTGTGGGGGTTCGTGTCAAATAATTAATTAACAGTTAGCACGAAATCCGTCGTGATTTTGCAATCTGGCGAAGACAATCGCACTGTCCCGCTAAATGAAGATTAATCGAATCATTTTGTCAATTGAATGGAGAAGGTACTCGAGTCGATTCGTCGCGGATAGTCCTAATTACCAGTGATGACCTGTGCCAATTACAAAAAAGGAAGAAAATAAACATAAAAACAGAGACAGATAAAGAAGAAATCGAAATGCTTGACTTTCTCGTCACGCTTTAGAATTAAATGTGATTAATCACCAATTAAACAAAATATCACTGAATTCCTTGTGGAATGCGCGCAATTAATTAACGACATTTTTCTGTTAGTTTACTGCAATTTTTCTTCTAATTTAATAATTGTTCTTAATATATTTGTAAAAAAAAGCCGGAGAGTTCGAAGCTTGAAAATTAAAAGATATTAAAGCCTTCAAAAAAGCTAAAATTTAAAATAAAATTTTTCAATCTGCGATGAGATATTAGGACGCTAATAACAAGGTCACGAATTGGGAGGTTGACTTTATTTCTTTCGTCTTTTCGGAGATATTAATTTGAGTCGCACGTGCAATCATTAAAATATGGGTTATTTTTACAACGGTAACGCCGAGAGACACGTTTACACGGCGGGGCGCCACCAGTCGTCTCATTAATACCTTCGTAGTTACAGAACACCAACACGAAATGTAAATCATGACCAGTGTGCAGAAAAACCAAAATTCCTTTACTACGTATATGTACAAAGATATCTTCAAAAAACCGACCAGACTTGATTCATATCGATGACCTTCCAGATTTGTAGTAAGGGTGAATTGGAATGAAAAACAAAAAGGGTGAAACTGTCACCTAAGTGCTTGTATTTCACACATCCAATCACATTCATTTCACCATTAGCATAGCAAACATTTTTCACTCAGATTTATTTATATGTCAGGATTTAAGTTCTAATTTATTATTACCAGTTTTCTTATACTTGTAAATTGTTATTGCAGGTATTTACAAAGTTAAGGCTTTCAGTATAACTTCATTACAACTGAATTACCCATGTTTATTATTAAATTACTATATTTTTTGCAGAAGAGATATCCACCTTCAGTTGGATTATTATTTCATAATTTGCTGTAACTTTGAGTGATAAATGTACCAGTTATTTTAACAGAATATTGGTTCTAATGCATATCGACTATTCAATAGCAACAATCTATATTCGACATGGAGTTCGATACATTTTTCCGGGAGAAAACTTGTTGAACGAATCTAATTAAGAATTTCCTTCTCAACGAACCTGTTTATTTATTTTTTTTCTGAAATATTAATAATTACAGTAAAGCGATATACGTTAATTGCTGATTTTTAAAGAGAGGAAATGAAGTTCTTATAAGTGTAAGTGTTCCAAGGTTTTAATAATACCTTATCTAAAAATATTGGTTCAATGGTTGCCTAATGCTAGAATGTTGCACTTTTATTTCATTTCATTTCATTTCAATGATTAATTTTAAGGACTTTATCAGGACTTGAAATCTTGTGAAATCTCTCGAAAATCCTAAAACTGTTTTGAACTCTATTAAAAATCCTTTGAAACTCATTAAAGTCTCTTGAAATCCTTTAAAATTCTTTGAAATTCTTTTAAATTTTTCGCGAAAATTCCTACCAGTATAAACATAAAATTGTCTGAAAATTCAAGAAGAGAAACCAAATTCGAATCTCTCAAACGAATGTCTCCGATTTTCGCTGAGTGAAAAAATCCAAGATTCCGATGCGACTTTCCTGGAAACTGAATATAATTTACTTGCACTTGTCCTGAGAGAAACTCTCATATCGTAGGTGATTTCCCTGCAGTAAGTAGGTTGAGTAGAGAACGGGCCGACGATCTTTCCTCGGTGGTGGACATTGATCGACAGATCGATAGAGGCAGGCATTTTTCTAGCCCTGATCCTAATTAGATAGCGCTATAAAAGCCAAGTAAAACCACTAGACCGGTGTCACTAAGTGTAATCGATCGGTAATAAAAATCCAGTAAAAGAAAATATACCTCCACATAACACCTAGGAAATTCGATAACAAGCCGGGAATTGAATACCGCCAAGATAAAAGAATAAAATTCTCGCCTGGCCACTCCAAGCGCCATGTTTAAGCACCTAACATGTAAATCAACTCATACAAAATATAATAGAATCTGCATGACTGAGATAACATCACATCTACACTTCTCGAAACCAAGTTTCTTATCTTTACTTTTGGATTGAATGTAATCACTATCCGAACAGGTTTGTGAACTTCAAGCCTGCACTTTTTTGTGGGAAGTAATATCTTGACTCATTATCCTATATCATAAAAAACAGCCGGTTGCGATTATATCGAAAACACATTCTCGAAATCTCGAAATCTCGAAAACTGAAGCCACAATCTCTCTTCACCTTTTTGTTCGATATGCAATCGAAGAAGCCTGTACTTTAGAATCGAGATCAGCCCTGACAACTGATTTTAAGGAATTTCAAAGGAATTCCAAAAGAATTCAGAAGAGTTTCAAGATTTTCAAGTGATTTAAAATATAATAGTTTTTCGGTTAATAGTTTTTCGGAAAAATAAAAATTAGGTCAAAGTAATTCGGGAAAATAAAAATGGAAATTAGGAAAAATAAAAATTATAACACATTATTATTAGATGAAATGAATTTAGGTAAAATAAATTTTATGAAAAATAGAATTTGGGGCATTTTCATGCGCCTCGGTACATCTAAGATGCAGTCACCTCTGAGTTTATTTTTGTTATCCACCAAAGTTAGCGCTATTAATAAATGCGGGGGTGATGTGCGAGGAAGGAAGTATCTCCGGGAGTCGTTTCATCTTTTGATAAACAAGTTTTTTTCTTCCCAACTTTTCTATAAAATCAAACTACTTCATAAACTTTCGAAGATTTTGTTTATATAAAAAAAAGTTGATTTCATTATCATTATTATAATGAAAAACGAAAATGAGACATGTTGGTTCTGTAGTCACGATTCTCTTTATATTCTTTGGATCGAGCTCAGTGAACTGAATTGAAATACATCAAGGAAGTAGTTCCCTTTTTTAAATTTACGAACCTTTGTTAGAATATCACACGGAGTGCATAAGGAACACGTGTTCAAGGTCCGGCTTCGCTTTGGGAAAAATTGCCAGCCATGTGGTGAGCACGTGTCCACACAAATGTATATCCGGGCAGTACCCTAGACCGAAATACAAGTATGTAAGTCGAGGGCAGAAAGAGTAGTTAAATCAGACAACATCAAACGTCCAATAACCCTGAGCCTTTCCTCGCACAAAAATATCTTGCGTTCTAAGAAAAATACTCTATTTTTGGATTTTCGAACTCGATTAAATTAGAGTCCCGACTTTGTATCTTTATTTAGTTAATTGGCTCTTTGCTCTCTCAGCAGTTGCACACTTAATCGGCAATCACACCTCGCAACCTTTTCATTGAGCATTTCGTGGTAATTATTTTGTCCACACGTGTTTCATTGACTGGGAAGGTGGCGTACAACATGCGAAGTGAAAGTAATCGTACACGCATAAAGATACTTGCGATTTCCTCCACCGCGTGAAATATCGTAGGCACTTCAGTGTCTTACCTAATGTCTCGGACTTATCAAAGCCACCCACGGAATTTCGATAATCCGCAATTGTAAAACGAATTAAACGTCCTTATAAAGTCGCGAAGAATTGCACAAGACGATCCTATAAGTATAGTTCTTCGACGTCATAAGTCGAAGATAAAAAAAAATAGTAGATTGCAGCCTCCGATGCTGTAAGGACGTCGAATCGGTGTTACCTAATAAATGCATCTAATGGTTAATACATCTAGTCGCATAAAACTTCATAAACTGGTTTGTACACAGAGCTTAGCAAAAGCGGCTTCGTGTAACTTCGGGAGGCATCGGCTTGCTTCCGTTAAGCCGAAAATCAGGGCCGCCAATCTGATAAAAACAAACTGCTTGCTGGTACGCACAACGCCCATGTTTTGCGAGTATTTATCAAATTGGCAACCCTGATTTTCGGCTTAATGGAAACGAGCTGATGCCTCCCGATGCCACACGAAGTCGCTTTCGCTAAGCTCGGTGTGTAACCAGTCATAGACTTGTTTTGCTTTATATTAGCCGGTTTCGAAAAAGTATTATAAAAATTTGTTAATGTATGAATAATCGACGTGAAAGTGAGAAGAGGAAAAGTTATAAAGTAAAATACTAAATGTAATGACTAAAATAAAAATAAGTTTATGAATTAAATAAGTAATTAAGGAAGTGGATTCAAGCCATATTATGAGCTTCAATATAACTGCAGTTAACCTACTTAATTCAAACAGCAGTTATATATTACACAACAAACCAGAGAATCCATATAATAAAAAAAAGTACTTTTTTTTAGTTCAAAGCCCAGATTATTCTCATTTAGGTTGACGTTAAAAGCAATATTTAGACGTAAGAAAGCGGCGCGATCAAAGCGCTTGGAAAATTCGCAACGCGTTCTACGAGTAACGATAACCAGGGAGTTGATGACTTTATCGCTACAAGCTGGGGAGAATAGGACACCTTAATGATATGCGGCATTCTCCTATCCTGCGAATAATTACGTGATTAACGTGCGTTAATGATGGCACAACTAGAAGAAATGCGAAGCTTTGTGTAAAAGTACAAATTAATTTATGTTGCAAATGCTAAGCTAAGCATAAACTAATTCGCCGGAAGTGTAAGATGATTACACAAAAAAGATCACGAAATAGATGTGAGAATCCTAAATATGATTTGATTAAAACATTAAGGTACACATATGGAGGCATCAAAGTTGCTAAGAATCTAAACTAAATAATGTAAAACATCCTTACTAAAAGCATCTCAGTCATCACAGTACCTATTGTCATTAAAAAAGGTAAAAAGGAGACTTTTTTAAATAAAAATAGGTGAAAAGAAATTGAAATAAACTTAAATCAACAGAACGGAGATCCTAAAAAATTTGGCCAGAAACAAAAAAAAAAATACTTGACCTCCAATTCAAGTCAATAAAATTTAAATGAATAATTCAGGAAAGTTTCAAAGGAATTGAAAAAAGTTTAAAGAATTCAAAAGAATCTACAAAAATTCTAAATAAATCAAAAGAACTTTAAACAAATCAAAGGTGACAAATGCTTAAAATAGGTGAATAAGTGACGAACTGTGATGACAATCATCTGTAATTTGAAACAATCCAAACAAAAATCCTCAAAATGTAATCCCTTCTTCAAATTTTGAAATATAGATATGCCTAAAGGAAGACTCGATAAGTATTTAGTGAAGGAAGTACACCTTGCAACCCACTCTCTGGATCAATGAGTGGTTTCAAATCAAAACGAGAAATCGATTGAGGTTATTGTCCGTGGCCAATGGTATCAATTGCTTTTGATAGTGATCTGGACCGTAAATAATACGAGCCTTGAAATGCAAGAATGAATTTCATCCGTCGTGGTAGAGGTAGAACGGCAGATTGTAGAAGATCAGAGAAGGGGATTGATATTCATCCCTTCTTTACCCCCCAGAAGTGAAGAGAGAATGACGAATAGCGCGGGTGAATTGGCATACCATGCCCAACCTGTTATTTGACTTCTGGACGAATCGTCCAGCCTGGCCTTTCTCTCTGACATTTGAGATGAATAGGAAAGGCGTAGGTAGAGAGGGAGATCATCATACTCCATTACTGATTACCGCAAGGACGTCTAGGAATCTAGTCGACTAGATTCTATTCGTTAGACTCTACTTAGAATGCTTAGATCTTAGATCAATCTTAAAGTACTTAATAAATCATGTTCTTAATTAAGGGCAAATGGTAAACTATGACGTCTCTATTTACCGGCCGTACCATATATATTCTTTCCGGCTTCTGATTTTTAAGCTAAAGAAAAGATCTAGCTGAAATTTTTGGAAATGACAGAAAATATATCAGTGCACGTCGTTCTTCTCATTAAAGTTTGTATTTTGTTATAATACTGCGATCTTAATTAATTTTAAAATTTGTAATGTAAGTGACAACAGGGTTTTAGTGCCCTGCCTAATAACGAAACGAGGGCACTAAAACCCTGTTGTCACTTACATTACAAATTTTAAAATTAATTAAGATCGCAGTATTACAACAAAATACAAACTTTAATGAGAAGAACGACGTGCACTGATATATGTACTTTCTGTCATTTCCAAAAATTTCAGCGAGATATTTCAGATATTTCAGCAAAAAAAATGTTTTCTTCTATAATAGCAACCAAACTTTTGTTCAGTTAACTAAAATTTTTTCTCAGTGCATTGAATTTTCCTAGAATCAGATATTATATTATACAACATGAAATATCAGGCGAGATTTCGTTCTACACCAGGAAGTACACCCTGGTAGTAGGCGTGACGTTTTTACCACTTGTTCTCAAGTTTATTGTTTTCCGATGGTTTTCAAGTCTCTATAATTTGGCGAAAGTACCCATCACGACGTGCTAGAGCATTTACTCGATTTCAAGAATCAACCGTCTAGAATTTTACAATTCTACACCATTAACGCGCTGAGCGTCTAACGGGAAGCTTCCTTCGCTTCTCCACTCCTCTTCCGGTGGCTCTAAAAAATGGACCTTGCGTATATATCGTGAGAGTATAATAATTCAAACGAGTCTCTATAGTCGTTGCTATAAATATAATTGCTCGCCCAACTACCATAATCACGAGAAATTTCTTTGAGAAAGCCACCAAGAGATTTACAACTTTATTTTAAATTTAATAGTTCTACTTTTGATTAATCAAGAGCAAGATTGATTTTCTAAAACTAGAGGTTTACACCTACTTAAATATTTACAAAGATCAGATTTGACATATTTAGGATACATTTTCCTTGTGAAAATTGATAAAATTCAGAATTCAAGCGTCATTGCCCAAAGTTGATTTTAGACTTTTAGAGCCCATTTCGGTAAGAAATCGATATCGAACTCAAGGGAACGAGAATTTGTAACCGGTCCTTGCGCAATAACGACGTAAACGCCGACAAAAAAAAATATAATAAGACCGGTAGCTGGTTGGACAGCCTGCCGATTTTACTAATCGATTTATTCTCGATGTAGGCTTCCAATCTTTCCAATCTTTCATTGTTCGAGATAATTAATCGTTTCATTGAATTTGCGCTCAAAATTACAAACTTTGTACGGACAATTATAACAATTACAATAGACTGGTATTATCATTGCACAAGGCACATATTATAGTTCAATATACGATTATTTATATCAAATCTCCAATCTTCCCTATAATGATATAATAATATGTTCAAACTCGACAATTATTTTCCAATTTTTATAACTTTATACATGACTGAAAAGTTCTAAACGTTCAAATGAACGAATTTTTTCGTTGATTGTATTTTAAACTAATAACAGTTTTAAAATATTGATTCATTTGCATTAAAGATAATTCTGTATGAAAGAAACTTGTAATGCCTATTGTCATTTTTAGTGGGAACAATATTTCTAGATAAATTGGAATTGGGAAAAAATATTTCGTTCATATTATTCAAAACTTCTAGTACATCTATATGCTATATATACGTATAATAATCGTGAAGTATGAAGTTGGTTCACAGTGATGCTTTTGTTTTTACTTATTTTTTCGGAGACTGGGTTTGTGTCACTAACAATAAGTAACAGTTGGAGTCATGTGGGCGTTTTTATAATAATTTAAAATTGATGCACCTGATTAATTATAAACATGCGCAAACGTAAATAGTATAATAATGATTATTGTCTCCTCATAGAGGAAGCTTTGTACTTTAATACTTTTACAGTCGTTAAATTTTCCTCAGTTGATAAATGTTTAATACAACGTTCTAATCAATTTGCCGGGATGTATGTATGGATGTATGTATGCATGTATATCTGAAACACCTGTGTGTATATATATATGTGTGGATGGATGTCGCCGTTTTTTGTCGTCACTATATCTTAAAGACATTTGTAGATAAATTGTTGAAATTTTTAGGGCTTATTTGCACAACCCTATATCTCAAAACGTTTTATGTACTTTTATAATTTTTGTAAAATTGATTTTTCGACTATAAGTTCTCAAATAATAAAATGTTTTT
This sequence comes from Synergus magnus, assembly GCA_032275165.1. Taxonomy (NCBI): domain Eukaryota; kingdom Metazoa; phylum Arthropoda; class Insecta; order Hymenoptera; family Cynipidae; genus Synergus; species Synergus magnus. The sequence continues at coordinate 9,449,453 of JAUESH010000040.1, forward strand.
ATTAATTTAAGGGCATCAGATTTGCAATTATAACTTTTAACATTCACGGATAAAGTAGCAGCATGATATTTAAAGTATGCTAAAAAATATTTAATAGAATGTAAATTTGGCTTGGAATCATGGATGAGAGTGGATCACACGAATTACACGAATCTTGAGTTACATTGATTATAGGGAAGGATCTTGCGATATAAAACAGTCCGGCGGTTTAGTTCCGCTCTGTTTGCTAGTTGAAACTGTTGCTAGTAAGGTGTGATAATGTATATGTAGTGAACAATACATTGAAATATTAGTACACATATTACACGTGATATATGATGATGCATAAGTATTTATGTAAGTATGTACATATACTTAAAAGTACACATACACTGTTGCCGACAAAAGCAAGGCGAGCCCACCGGTGAGTCTATCGTAGAGTGTAATCACGTGTGTATATATAGACGGACAATTAACTCGAGCACAATTACGTGGCATCTTGTGAAATTACCGCCACTGGCTTGCTCAATTTTTTCCTCAAAAAGGGCGTTGTCTGCGTCAAAATGAACACCTTCCGTTCCTTCAAAATCAAATTACTTGACTAATGAGGAACTTACACAGGAATTTCTTCGCAAATCGCCTTCTTTGAAAGGAAAATCACCATTTGCTATAAGTATATTTGAATAATAAGAGCAAAATTATTTGATTATTAAGAGGAACCTTCCTAAATAGATAATCGGAAGGTCCTATCTTCCGCAATTTTATTATTTGTAAGGAAATTTTATTTAATTTTTTCGGAACCGTAATAAAGTATTGAGTATAAAAGATGCCAGTCTCATTAGGGAATAATTCAAATTCTATGATTTATGCAATCTTAGCTTTTCCTAAAAGGGTAAATCCGCGAAAGTGACTTGTGCCGCTTTACAAGAAGAATATTAAACACTTTTGCAAAGTTCCGATCTGTTTTCTTGTTCTAGAATGGATGCCGTTTCGAACAACATGAAGATAAACTAAGGTATCTCTATATCACCTTCAAAAGACTTCCTTAAGCAGAATAAGTGTTAAGTGAGTTATCTTTATGCGAATTTCTGGGATTCCTTTCCCTAACTTTTCCAGACCTTTTTGAAAATTCCTCTTTCACTTTTCACGTTTTTATTATTTTCTGTTTATCATTTTGTCTAAGAAATACTTTTCGTCAGATTATTAACAATCTCCTTGTCTCCGAATGTTTTCAAGTTTGTGCACAGTTTTTAATATTCAGTCTCATAAAGTGATTATGAAAATTGCAATGGAGGATAATATTTGTGGTGTGCATGTTTCTGGGAAGAGAGTTTGCGACATTTTGTGTGGCTGTCAGCGCACTTTCCCCGTTATTCGAGATACTATTTCGTTTGTCTAGCTTTACGCTGTACACCACTAATGTTAGCTCCTTCTAGGATGTTCATCGGCCAAGTGCTAAGTACATTAGCATCGTGCCAAGTTAGCAATGCAGTGATACTTGCGTCGGAATTGCCGGAATTTCTGAGTGCTTCCCACAGCAGCGCGATTTTCTCCCGGAGAGAAAATAAATAAAGAAAAGGGAGGAAAAATGAGAGTCTCCCAAAGATATTTTCTCCCGGCCTTTCCTTCGCGAGAGACAAAGAAAAAGAGAGAGTCGTCGCGTTTGTCCTACCTGCAAAAGTCTTCCTTTCCACAAGATCGAATTTTCATTTTCCTGACATAAATTCTCAAAACTCACCTGAAACAGAAAACAAGACGATTTATTAATTAGAGAACTTGAAACGTATCATCTACATCTATACGTATAAAACTGGATGTCTGTGCGTGTTCTGAATAAGCTTCCACAAAATTTTAAATCTTTTGAAATCGTGTAAAATTATTATTATTTTTTTTTTATCATTATAAGCGAGAGAAATTAATTTAAAGAAATAAATCCAATGTGTCGTAAAGTCTATCAAGCTATCCTTGTAGGAATAGTCATATGAATTATACAACTTGTATTTTAGATGCACATGCTCTGCGACCACGTGGTACTCGAAGAGAGGATTAAGTACACATGACTCTGTAAAATAAATTACGAACAGTGGACTTAATTTACCCGCCTTGAGGTCGTAAACCCGGCGAAGACATTAATGAACGACCAAAGCGCGCATTAAAGCGCACCCGTGCGCTGAGATTGTGCTCTACGCGCTTTGACCTTTGGATAATCGCACAATTATATTATACACTTATATTGTACATTGTTTTTCTCTGTAAGACTCATAAAAAAATATTATCAGCATCTTACAACCACATGATTGTTTAATATGGCTATAGAAAAAAAATAAGGATAACGAGTGCTCTGTATGTATGATGATATATCCGACATTTACATCTAATGAAATAATTTTAAGATAACTTTACTAGAAGAAGCACTTGGAATAACTTGGAGCAACTCTTGTGTACTAGAGAAATTCTTGGCTTAAAATTTCAGTAAATTTGCAAAATATGCTTGGTTATGGAATACAGTAGCAAAATGCTGAAGATGAGTGTTTTCTGTCATGCAACAAAGACGCAGACGATGATCAGAGTTGGAAAGGGTTCGTTCACCTTGAGTAGTTTTTACAACCACTTTGCCACGGCTTCTAACTCTAACCTACCACCAGCCCTATCTCGACCACGAGCCACACTTATGCACTTATGCCATAACAACCAAGACTATGTATATGGTCCGACGAAACAGCCTTGCAACCAGCCGTGGAGGACGCCACGCTTTTACCTAGACTGCAATGCAATTTACTCTGTTTTCTTCTCCACCAGCAATTTTTTCAAGGCATAAATGTATATACAAAAATAGAAACAACTGTAACGTGCGTTAGAAATGTTACTGCACGCTGAAAAAGGGATATTAAGCTTTAAAACAAGGGACAAACATCTTACTTGCTAGATTATCAATCTCTAGGTCTCAATTTGAATTAGTAAGAATTTGACTAATTAAATTAGTATATTATATTATATTATATTATATTATATTTGACTACTGAATTAGTAATTAGTAATTTGAGAATGACAGACTAAAATATCTCTGCAAGGAGATAAATAACTACGCGGTCGGTATGTGATTGGAATATAGCCTTGCAATACTTTAATACTTTTCTCGTAAATTTTACTGCGTCATCTTTTAGAATGACCTCGGAGTATTACCAGAAGTACCTCTAAACATAAATCCTTTATCCGGATCTTACAGGAAAAGTACTTATCCAGCCATCCTTTTCATATAAACAAGATTGTAAGAAAAATTGAAAGAAAAAAATTAAGGGCATGTGGTAATTACCATAAGAGCAAATTTATTTTCCGCAACTTCACGCTCACAATAATAAATATTTTT
>JAUESH010000040.1:9545663-9563208 GCA_032275165.1 Synergus magnus
TATATATTATATTTACAAATGCACATATATCTTCAGACATTTGGTAGGGACGAGCTGGATATTAAGAGATTTTATCTTGGAAAAATTACATCTGGACATGAGCTTTATTTACGTTCCCGGATAATCCCTGATATGACAGTTAAGACGTGACGTCCATGAGGTGTCATTCTGACATATATGTCGACAATATTGCAATATCTACGCATTAATTTTATTTTATCATTAACTAAAAGAAGTTTACTCCTCGTTGTCTGGGATTTTAAGAATTCTTAAGAGACTTTAAGGAATTTCAAAGGATTTTAAGGGATTTCATAGATTTTAAATAATTTTTAAAAATTTCAAAAGATCTTAGGGGATTTTATTTCATTTTAAGGAATTTCAAGGGATTTCAAGAGAGCTAAGAATTTTCAAGAGATTTTAAAGAATTCCATGCAAGGAATTTTAAGGGATTTTAAAGGATTAAAGGATTTCAAGATATTTTTATTGATTTTAAGGAATTACTAGGGATTCAGAAAGATAGAAGGGTTTATGATAATCGATATCATCCTCGCGAAGATTACATCATCCAAATAAAAATTGCTAAATCTATAAAGAGAAATAAATAACAGAAATTCCTTAAAAAAAGGATTAAATTACCTTAAATTAAATTATAAATCTAATAAATTGACTATAGAATAAATAAATGATCAAATTGAACTATTTTGCACGTGTTTACTGCGCAAGTGGACTGCTATTACTTATAACGTTCTTTTTCCGAAAGTTTTCAAGGAGCAGAGTGGCGCAGTGGAAGCGTGCTGGGCCCATAACCCAGAGGTCCGTGGATCGAAACCACGCTCTGCTAAGATTTTTTTTTTAAATTTTATTTTTCCGTTCTTTTACTCAAAAAATATTCAAACAATTATTTTAATTTAAACTAGAATTATCAGTCGTGCGCGTTTCACTTTTTATTTTTCATGTTTAAATTCAAACTAAAGAAATTCTATGCAATGGAAACAACTTCAAGTGATCAGATAATTTTATAAACCCTCTTTTTTAAAGAGGAATTTCAAGAGGTTTCTTGGAATTTTAAGGGATTTTGACAATTTTCAAGTGATTTTTACGAAATTCAAAAGATTTTTAGGATTTTTAAATGATTTCGCAGAATTTTATGTGATTTTAGGATATTTCACGGAATTTTAAAGGAATTCATGAAATTTTAAGAGAATTTTAAGAACTCTAAGGAATTTTAAGGAATTTTAAGAGGTTTTCATGAATTTTAAGGGTTTTCGAAGGTTTTCGTGAAATTTTAAGAGATTTCAAAAGGTTTGTGGAAGTTTTAAGGGATTTCAAATCTTGTGGAATTTCGAGGAATTTAAAGAGACTTCAAAAGGTTTCTAAGAATTTTAAGAAAATTCAAGAGATTTTTTTTCGCTCTGTCTGCATGTTTCTATTGAAAGAGTGAATTATTCTACAAAGCGGAAAAATCTAATTAGAAAATTTGTCGAGTAAAATGAAAAATTTGAAATTTGAGATTAGGATTTGAATCCAACACCGTTGGATCAACAAGTCATTCAAAACTGCAAGACTTCAAGTCATTCAAAAGGTTTACAGCAACAATGTATGCGATATTTTCGAGACATTTCGTTACACCACTTTTTTTAGAGAAAATAATATGGCGGGGGGGTCTTAATTGTGTAAATTTATAGCCAATTTAATATTAAGAAGCTGGAATATTAGAGGGCTGGAAGGGGTAAAGAAAAATGACATTTGCGTAACGTAGAAATTGAACGCCCCCCATAAATTAAAAATAAACAAAAATTAAAAATTAAAAAATTAATTAACAATTTTCCTCCATTTCTCTGTCATTGTCCTCTGGTGAATCCAGAGGGCGGGATTCTCGAACTCGAGACAACGAGTTCAGGAGTTCATCAGAGTTCATGGGCATAAATTCAGTGGGTGTCGCATCCACCTGGAGGTGGTGCCTTTATGCCCAACAGGGCCATTCAGACCCACTTGCTTTTCGACGAAATCGTCCACGAAAAATCCCCGCCGCCCTCCGCCCCTCCTCAACCTTTCTCTTCCTTTTCGAAGAAGAATAAGAAGAATACCGACATAATTAAATGTCCAAAAGGGTCATTTGGATAGTTGATTTAAACTCTTGCGGTTTTCGGCCAAGTGACGTGACCACCATAAAGTTTTTACATCGTGTTGCGTGCCGGACGTCGCGCGAAAAAATTACCCATGGTATTATTATTTCAAGCTTCGCGCGACTTTATTTTCGAGAAGTCTCTTAAAACATGATCTTTTTAGAGGTTTCTGGGTTCTTTGTTATGTGGCATCACATTTAACGGTGTTGGATCCAAGTCCTAATCTCAAAAGAGCGAAAAAATGTATGATGTTAATAATTTTTTCTTGTAAAATGAAAAGATGGAATTTAGAGCTTATACATCGAATTCTTCGTTTTACACAAAAAGGATTAAAATTGTGTATTTTTTCGTTCTGTACGCAAATTTTTATTTGAAAAGTGAATAGCGCTACGACGCGAAGAAAATATCTAATTATAATATTTATCAAGTGAAGAAATCGAATTGTGAGATTAAAACTTGGAACCAACATCCTTTAGGAACTTTAAATGCAAGAATTAAAGTTCTTCAATAAAATTTTGCTGTTTGAAGTCCTCAATCTGCATGACGAAAGAGATCAAGAGCGTAACCCAGGGTCTCTATTATTTAATATTTGCATGCCTGATAAATTACAGAGTGGTCATATCACTTGTCAAGAAGAGACAAACATAATATAATATAAGCTTCGTGGTCCAGAGTGAGAATCATAATAGGTTAAGGATCAAGCGGCGCGTGGCACAAAATATAATCCGTGCCCCTGAGATTGAGTTCAAGATCATCATCAATCACATGTATCCTACCATAAAAAAGAGGTTGCGATTATATCGAAATAGATTCTCGGAATCTCGAAATTCAGTCTTCTTTTCAATTATAATAAAAAAACAATAATGAACAAAAGTATGGATTTAAGGATGTTAGATACATGTTTTCATCTCAAAATTCGATTTCATCATTTTACTCGACAAATATTACAATTAGATATTTTTTCGCTATGTAGCTCTATAGCGAATGTTGTATAAAATTAATATCGACACTGTTGAATACGCTATTTCGAATTTTTTTCTTAAGTAATTTTATTAATAAACATTAAATTAATGTATAAGTATAACAAATTAATGTTATAACTTTCATATTATATATTATTTCTATAATAATATGTAATAATATAATAATTAACAAAGTCGTGTTTTTTACTTTTTAGTTACAGTGTATTCGACTTTTTTTATTTTTAATAATACTTGTTTTGTAAAATGAGATGGAATTTTGAGATAGATTTCGAATTCATTTTACACAATAACTGTTAAAAGTAAATGTTTTTTGGCTCTATAGGCATACTTCTATTTCGTTAAAGAGTTCGCCTATAGAGCGAAAAGATACCTAATTTTTTTATTTGTTGTGTAAAATGAGGAATTTGAACTTTGAGATTAGAACTTGAATCCTTAAGTTGATGATTCTTCAAGAAAATGGAGCAAAACGGTTTATTTAGATAGAGACCGAGACCTCGAAATGTGGTTACTGCGGTTAAGATCAAGTTGGAGGTTGGAGAACCCATATGGGAGGGTTTTATGGACAAAGGACGTTCCTAACGTCTAGTGAGCACATGCAATAAAGTGGGTTTTATTGGCCTAAAGGTTCGCTGTCCGCGATGCTATTTCAGCCTGTTCGTTCCTCTATATACTATTTGAGTATCCTTCGTCATTAGTCTGACTCGCGATTGCGAGAGACAGTTCCTCCGGGCCAACATTCGTTACATGTTTGAGCGCGATGACAGCCACAAATTGGACATCGTCGTGTCCATCATCGAATTCCTCGGTTTATCCCTTTCGGTATTCGCCCTACAAGGCACGCCGATCAAAATAAGTAATAAGAGGTCCCAGAACCGTTGCTGAAATTTATAACTGCACATTGCCTCCCTGCTTTATTATCCTAGGGACATCTTCACGGCTGTCGAGCTGAAATGCATTCGAAATATTAAAAGTTCCTAGAAAAAGAAATTGAGTGATTTAATTTCAAAAATGGAAATAACACGTTTAAATAAAGAAATTTTTTAAATCCACAGGATAAATTTATGACGGCCTACAAAATTTGGCTCCGATAGCCTCAAGGATGTGGAACCCTATTTGAACACACACACAGACTTTCAGTTTTATATATGTAGATTTAAAAATTTGAGATACTACTCTTTCTGTTGAAAAACAAACTTGGTGTTAGCAAGGTATTTGCAGAGAGCAGAAAGTTCGCTCACCTCTAGAAAGAGAACAATAGATTACTTCAGGGAGGCACATCAGACCAGAGGACATTAAATCTTGTCTATTGGGCTCAAACCAGAGTGAAGAAAGGTCAATGTTCGAAATCTTCTACTGTTCACAAAGCAACACAATCTGATCACTATCACTTTACACCTCATAAATCAAAGGCACTACAGTCTTCAATTTCTTTATTTGGTATCATTAATTTCCTGTCTAATAATTTTTACTCCACAATACAGAATACCTTTCTGCTCTGTAGATTTTAAACGAATTTTGGATGTAAAAAAGGGCTATAAAAGTTGAACTAGTGCAATATAACGGTTGTTAAAAGTGGACTGAAATAGAGAGCTAGGTGAAGGGAGTTTAAGTATAAAATAATGATAAAATGCAGGGGCAGGGACACGCGAACCTGCTCGTAACGACAGAGACAACGTCTTGATTAGATGCTTAATTAAATACGAGGCTAATGACGTTACTACTTTTTTGGCTTATTAACATTCCATCGTGCCAGTATGTCGTCTATACCTTCAGTCTCCGACCTTATGGGTACGGCCTTGCTCATCGGTCGATCATTCAGGTGCAGTTTATCCACCAAAGCTTCCTCATGATGAGTCGTCGCTTCTTTCTATAATGAAAAAGATGTCTTACTGAATTTTCAAAGGAAAACAAGTTCACTTTCCATGCATATTATTTAATTAAATCAATATATCACTCCCATTAATTTAATTATAATCAGAAGTGTGAAAAACTACCCGCATGTAAAATTAAGGGTGTTGGATTTATGTTCTAATCTCAAAACTCGATTTCCTTATTTTCATCAACGAACCTTTTTAAAATCATAAAAATCACTTAAAATTTCTTAAAATTCCACGACAAACTTTAAATCTCTTAAAATCACTGAAAATTTGTTAAAATCTCTAAAATTCATAGAAGCCTTGTCCCAGATAATAAATCGTTACTTAATTATTTTCACCTTCTTCGATTGCTCGAAATCGTTTGAACCTCTCGTCTCTTTCAGTTCATGTGATTTTACATCTAAGGAGACTTCATTTGAAATTTTTGACTTGCATCTTCTCGACTCGGTACTTTGGGAATTTTCTTCCAATTCAAAAATTGATGGTAGAACTGTGTGGCTTGCAATCTTCCGAAGGCTCCGAACTCGCTTTAGAAAAGCTGAAACAAAATTGTTTCCCACAATTAAATTTTCGTCTGAAGCACTTTAAGATCCGGATCAGAGGAATGGGGTTCAAGGTCGCGAACCATAAAAATGGAATAAAAGGGGGGAATGAAAAGGTTGGTAGGGAATTAACGAACAAGGTTTATGAGAGTGATGATTTCGAATCTCCTTCGTAATAAAGACATAATCGCAAAGACTCACGGGTTATGGTGTTCGAATGCATCCTCGCTGCCATTTTGACACCCGTAAATTTCTCGAGAACACAAATTTATTACCAATACCGCAATTATCGGGCAATTTTGTCTGAGAGTTGGCCAAGGAACGAGTAATGATCCACATGACAGGATCACCCTTTGTTTCTCCTGCGATCCTCGAATGTTTATAAAAAACGAAAAGCCACTAAAAAAAATACACTGTAAAAAAATTTTTCGGGAATTTTCACTAAGATTGTTGGGACGCAAATTTCCGCAAACTTTACAGAATTTTCCCAAACATTTGGAAAAGAATATTCCCGATACGGTCTTGGGGAATATTACTCCACATTTTTTTTTTTTTCCCCCAACATTTCCCAAGATTAAGAAAATTCCTTAAATGCGGGGGAGAGGGGTTAACAATTACCCAAAACTAACTTACATGGAAAATCAAAAATTGTTTGGGACAATTCTCAGTATTTAGTAGACAGTTTTTAATTCCGAAAGATTTAGGAAAATTCCCTAATTATTCTATTTCCTAAATTTTAGGAAATTTTCCAAAAATTTTTTGTAAATTTCCAGACATTTTAGGGAAATTCCCTAAAATGTTAGTGAAAATCATTTTCCCAAATAAAAATGTGGAATAATTCCAAAGAAATTGTAGGGAAATTTCACGAAATTTTGTACAGTGTATCATTTGAGGACAAATTTAGACTTTCGTACTTTGAATTTTAAATTCTTATATTTTCCACGTTTCGAAAGATAAAAAATAGTATTTGAAGGGCTTGAAATTTCAAAGCAGTTAAACATTGAGATTTGAAACTATTAAATAATTTAAGTCCTTCATTAGCAATTATAACGAAAGCTTCGCAGAAAACTAAGGAATAATACCTTGGAACAAAATAGATTCTCTGATTATTTTTCTTTGCCAGAGTAACAAAAAAATTCATACACTGAGCCAAATCGGTGTTAACGTCTAAATGGATTTATTTTCAATCCTGACGCTTATTTATTTACCTGGGTTTCCTTTTTTGCACTTGGATCGACGAATCAGTTTTTCTCAGAGATTTCTCCAAACTTTGAAAATGATGTGCTTCTGCTAAGTTACTCGGTCTTCCTAAAACAAAAAGAATCATATAAAATAAACAATTTCTTTGAATAGAATTACAAAGAATTCTGTTAGCAATATAAGAGTTAGTCATTCAAAAAGCAGTTTCAACAGTTTTCGATAATCAGACATTTCTCCGAATTTTCTATTGAGTTTGAGTTTTATTATTTTATAGAGAACTAGCAGAAATTTACCCGGCGTTGCCTGGGATTTTAAGAGATATCAAGTGATTTTAAGGAATTTCAAGAGGATTTCAAAATAATTAAGAAGATTTCAAGAGATTAAAAAATGTCTAGTTATTTGAAGTCTTTTTGGATTGCAAAAATTAAGTTCAAAAAAAATATTAAAAATAGTTTTATATACATATGTTGATTCTTTTCTCTGATTGATCAAATTACCTTGTTTCTTTGCTTGTAAAACTTAACATATCTAGTTCGATGCGAGGGTACGTTAACTAATATCGCAAAGCAAATGAACAGATTTGTGGTCTCGGGAACCGAAGAAGTTTCTCGAGACCGCAGCCTTTTGCTTCCTGTTCCAAGGTTGGCGCAATACCAGCGATTTTACGGTGATCTATTTTTGATATCGATTGAATCGATTGACACCTGAAACCATGAGGAAGCCGATTCGATCCTTATAACGGTTTAATTTATGCTTCCTTTATTCAACCTGTTTCAGAACGGAAAAGAACAGTTGTGCTAAAACCGTTTAAATTTCACCGCTGTGCAATTTAGCAGTTAAAGAAAATATTTGAAAACTATCAGAAATTAAGCCATTCAATAAATTAATCAAGCTTGAAGCCAAAGATATTTAATAGACTTACTCAAGCCAAACGATTTCTGAATGTATTATAATGAAAGCTACTAAGCACAATTAAACTTCAACATAGACATTACCTTGGTTAGCACTTACTGCTTCGAAATGAGTATTTATTCTACATCAAATCCTTTATCTATTCAATAGTAAATTAATTTCACCATCGACTTAATAAAGCTTGCATTCATGACTTCATAAGAGTAAATTAATTTTGCAATTTCATATTATGTTTACAATGTATAAAAGTCGAATTTTCGCTGATCTCATGAACTTTAATAGACGCATTATTCATTAATATATCAAGCATGGTGTAGCGGAGAATGAGACGTTATATGATAAAGTTTGCGTTAATGGTACTTTCGACGATATTTCAGTGGCGCCTGTTTTACGATAATGCCGACCAGGGCTTTACAACTTTTATTATCCCTTCCTTTCTTTTTATTTCTTTCTCTTTCCCTTCCTCCCGCGGAATTTATTTTGGAATAAGAAACTGCTTCTATATTCCTCAGTTGTGCCCAGTATAATGCTCTTCCGGGATTTTCAAAGAAGAATATATAATCAAGAACCTTCCTTGAATAGAAATTTTTCGTAAGAAAGAACCCTTTTTGAATTTAATTACTTCTGTATTTTTATTTTCCAAATTTTTAAAGATATTTTAAAGCAACAGAAACTGAATTCCATGCTTATTAAATTAACTTATAGACCTTCTTTAATATTAATATAACCGTTCTATTTATATAAAAATGTCGATATTGATTCTGATTTCAAGGAAGGAAGAATTAATCTGCAATTGAAATAAAATCATAATTGGTAAAGTACATACCAGAAGTAATTAAAGTGTATCGATGAAGGTGATTTGTTAATTTCCATAGTACAAGCTTCTAATTAGTAAGTGTGATTAAAATAATCATGATGAATGGATTAAATCATTTAATCTCTTCAATATCCTTAAACTGTTTTAAACTCTCTTAAAAATCCCTTTAAATTCCTTAAACCAGGGTGTCTACTAAATTTTGCCCACGAAATTCCCAGACAATTCCCGCATTTTTTCTGCTCATAAATATAAGGTTCCTCTTACGACAGACAAGGTGATTTTTTAATAAAAATAGGCGAAAAATAGGTTTCAAAAGAGTTTCAGAATTTTCGTAAGATTTTAAGACATTTTTAATCAGGGATTTAAAGAGAATTCAAGGATTTCAAGACATTTGAATGATTTTAAAGAATTTGAAGAGATTTCGAAGAGACTTTAAAGGATTTCAAGAGACCTTATGTAATTTTAGGGAATTTTAAGAGAATTTAAGAGATTCCGAACGATTTAAAAGAATATTAAGATACTTCGAAAAAATATCAAGTGATTTTAAAGAATTACTAAAGGGTTGACGAGTTTTCAAAATACTTAGAATTCTAAGTTCCTAACGAATTCTAACGAATTTCGAGAATTTCTGCCAGTCAATAATAAATCTTAAACCACTAAGCTATCTACTTTTTTCTGATTATTAAACACGAGGACATGAGTATTAAAATGGTATGGTTTGTTTTAGTTCACTGACGAAAAATATAGGCGTTTTGTCATTAGGATAGAGTAAAAGAATAATAAATGGTGTGATTTTTACGATGTTCAAAATGGTTTTGTTGACTGTTTCAAATGAAATCAACCAATAGACTGACTCGATGGGGGATACGTGTTGCGAATTAACCGATAGGGTAGAGGATATAATGATCTGCAGCGTAAATTTAGCGGGACGACGAGTAAATTTCGCGAAATTCAAACGTGATGAATGCGCCGGGCTTACTTTGGAACAGGTCCACGTGTGAATGCTCAGAGGCCGGTAAGACACGCTCCGTCAAATTCAGAGAGAAAATCCCCAACGCCTTTCGACGTTTGACATATGTGCCGGGTCGCACCTGCCGGCAAATATTTGCCACGCGAACGTGTTCATCGCCTTATGTTTTCACTCGTTAGGAAACCGCGTTGTCGATTAATTATCGTTTTATTAGGAAGAACACCGGTACTTAAATGTATTTCTAATCTGACCCAGTTTCTCTTACTCAATACCAAATACCTTTCACAAACATCCATCTGATTACTTTCATCAAGTTCTCCACTACCCTTTGCTCTCTCATTATAAATTTTCTTATACAAAACAACAACAGTCATCACAGTACCTATTGTCATTAAAAAAATTGAAAAGATGATTTTTTTCTATAAAAATAGGTATGAAATGGGTGACAAAAAATTGAAACAATCTTAAACCAACAAAACGGATATACTAAAAAATTTGTCTAAAAGAAAAAGAAATCTTGACTTCAAATCCAAATCAATAAAATTTAAATTAAGAATTTGGAAGAAACTCAAAATAATTTCTAACTAAAGGATTTTAGAAGAATTCATAAGAGTTTAAGGATTTTCCAGAAGATTCACAAAATTTCAAAGATTTCGAGTAATTTTAAGGCATTACTAGGGATTTGACGGGATTTTAAAGTTTTTTTTTTAAGAATTTCAAAAGATTTTAAAAAATTGCAAGTATCAAATGACAATATTTTCAGCTTTAAAAGATTGACTTTCCTTATTACTTTAATTATCCAGAAAAGTTTTTTCAACCAGGAAATAACACGGAATTATTTTATAATTCCAATGTTAATAATTTTTCATATGAAATAGGTGAAAAAAGGAGAATAGATGATGTCCTGTGATGACTACAATAATGACTTTCTCTCTTTGAAGTTTGGTAACTCAAATAAGATATTTCGCCCTAATTATTAAAGTTTCGTAATTATTCATTACCGAATTTTTCCTGACATTCCGAGCGATCTGAGGTAATTATCGTCAGTCAAATGAAATGAATAGAAAGCATTGGCCAGCGTCATGTTTCGTTATGCGAATTCATCCGCAAAAACGTGACGCGACGATGTCATCGGTGTGTGACATAACCGACGACAGGGTGACCCAGATTTCGCGGTCGAATCCCTTCTCAACCTCGATTCTGTGTGTCTCAGTCTTGCCCCGGGATCTCCTACTCGGTCGTCCTTTAACCTGAGGTTATTGGTACGCTGAACCGAGAACAGAAAATGCTGGAACAGATCGACTCCCGGACCACGAAGACTCGCTCTTCTTGATCTTGAAGAGTCGCAGTTGCAGTAAAGCGGAGAAGTTAGTGCCTGTTAAGCTCCGAGTAATTGCCTCTGTGGTCACCACTAGGCTTTATACATATGCTCTGCTCATTGGTCCGTGACTTTGTATCGTGCCGCTTTGCTTCGTTAAACGATTAAAAATCCCAAGGAGTAAATTCTTCAGTTTTTTTTCAAGTTAGATAAGAAAGCCACTCAATCATCTCAGAAGACCTGAAACAAATATTGAAATTAGAGACGAACGAGTTGAATTTTAAAACTTTGAAAATTGCTAGATTCTAAATTTGGGATTTGGAAATTTATACCCTTAAGTTTTCGAGACTCTGGGAATTTAAAACCTTAAAATTTTAGAAATTAAGTTACCCAAGTAACGACGATTTTAAATTGAGAAGAGAATCACAATTCCTTCTTGTTGGTGTGGTCAGTTATACCAGTATTTTACATCGGAATTTTGGCGCCAGAGATATTTTTTCAAAAGTTTTGTTTTTCAAGATGCAATGTCGTTGTGGCTGGGAGATCGTTATTTCTGGCAGCGTTTTCCCGTGTAGCCACGAAAGCGTCTGAATGCCGAGACACTTTTAGATCTCTGGAGTCGCCACTGCGTCGTTCGATTGCATAATCTACGTGCAAAGGGAAAAAAGAAAAAAGTAAATCGCAGAGATTGCTATCTCTGGAATACATTCCCCAGTGGGAGTGATTGTTGTGACTACGGACAATAAATAGAGGAAACCAATACAACAATCGTAATTGGCTGATATATATATAATTGATTTTTAGAATAATCATTGTGAGTTATGATTCCAATCGCCGCCAACATTATCACGTGTACAGATTTTGCAATAATGCACTTAAGTGTGTCAGTCAAAGAATTAGAAATTTATAATAAGTGTTACTTAATTTTCTTGTTGAACAATTAGAGACAAAGGTCAAAGATTTAAAACTGATTTAAATTTAATTTCAAACTCTTTCTTCTACCTCTTTCTTCTACCTCTTTCAAATAGGAGATACATCAAGTTGTTGAACAATTTAAATACCTCAATGTTTTTAAATATCTGGCACGTAATTACAGAAATTTTCCAATCTAGAGATAAAAAATTATTATAAACTTACGCACGAAGAATATTTTCTTTGGTTTTATCATCGGCAAGGCATTCCCTCTCGGATTATTCACATTATATTCCAATTATACGTGACTCTAATTAGTTATCGTCGCTGGACTCGAGTCTAAAGATATTAAAGTTCCGCACTGTGCCATATGTTACGCTCCACAGTTGTTCCGGAGCGAAACTATTCGTAGTAATCTCATTACCATTTTCTGGCACCGAAAATCATTAATGAAAATCCAATTCTCATCTATGCTTCCCATTTTCTTCTCCAATCTGAAAAAAGTTAAATTAATCAATAGTTGACAGAGTCTACCCATTTTTGATAAGAAAAATTGTAAAAATAATTATAATCAAATACAAAAGTGAAAACGAATAAAGCAATAAAAAGATTTCAAAATTAGATAATAATCTCAGAAAATAAATCAACAAAACTGATAAAAAATCTGAATACCAATAATAATTCTAGACTGTAAATCTCCAATAATTATCGATTGCAGCAATCCTATTTGTGTCGCTTATTACATTTTAAAACCGCTCATCAAACTTTTAGCTTTTCTTGCCATAACATACAAGTGTCGTAATTGCTATAAAGATTCAGAAAAATAAAATGCCACTCTGATTAGCAGTTGATTAGAGTCTTATAACTCAAGTCAAATGAACTTAGATCACTGTCGTTGCCACACGATAAAATTGAATTATCCGCAATTATGTCTTTGGCAAAAAGGGAATAAAGTAGGGAGGATAATTTGGTCTTGGGTTCTCACGCTTTAGCGCAAATCCATATCAGTTTTTCACCTGAAAAGCCGGGACTTCTAAGCATTCCAGGGAAGATCAAGAACCGCGTTCCTTGGACGATAAGAAAGCGTTGACATCGTTCTCCTTTCACTCGTCTAATCAGAGTTGCCCTCAACTCCTGGAGACTCGATATCGACTTTCCAGGGCCATTCTGAGCGGGGATCGCCTTGCACGGATTCTCTTCGAAGGCGTTTCACAAACCTATTGTACTTTGCAACCGTATTTATTTAAGTTGCCTCGTTAGAGCTGGGAAATTTATCACATGGTCAGGAACTCTGCTCCAGTTGTCGATAGTTCTGTAAAAAATAAAAGACCACTATTAGAAATAGAGAATTGCACATTTTGGTTGGTTTTGTTGTTAGAATCCTATCATAAAAAAGAGGTTGCGATTATATCGAAAATAGATTCTCGCAATTTCGAAATCTGAAGCTATATTTTCTCTTCACCTGTTGGTTGGAGTGATTTGAAATCTTCTGAAATCTCTTAAATCTCTTCAATTAAATCTTCTGCAATCTCCTAAAATA
The DNA here is from genome assembly GCA_032275165.1 of Synergus magnus. Taxonomy (NCBI): domain Eukaryota; kingdom Metazoa; phylum Arthropoda; class Insecta; order Hymenoptera; family Cynipidae; genus Synergus; species Synergus magnus. Next base: position 9,558,861 of record JAUESH010000040.1, read on the forward strand.
CTTAAAGATTTTTTTTTGAAATCTTTTGGAGTCACTTGAAATCTTCTGACTTCTTTGAAATATTTCGAAACATAAAACATATTGAAATCTTTTTGAATTCATTTTATGTCCTTAAAATTATACACTCACTTCGAGATTTCCAGTTTATAGAAGTAGTTTTTGTGACAGGATTGTTTTTGAGATTAAAATCAAATTACTGAAGATTAAGATATTTTAATAACAAAATTTAAAAAATTATCATATGCATAAATTATTGACAAAGGCGCGCGCATGACATTCTAGTCTTTTAAAAGCTTTTAAGTCAAGTTAGAATTCGAAAGTACTAAAAGCGTCTAACCGATCCGACCTCATTTCTTTTAGACCGTTTCACACTTTTCAGAATTCTCTTTCAAAAACCCGAACATATAAAGTATTAAGAATTAATGCTCTCTATTCTGACAGTAATTAATTGCCCACCATCTGCCAATTTTTTGTTTAAACTGTAACTCAATGAATACTGAGTACATTCCGGGCACAAGGCCAGAATAATTTTTAGCGAGGGGGTCGAGGAAGCTTATTTGCGGAAGGAGAGAACGATAAATTACTGAGGACTTTCTAAATTCCTTTCTTTTAAGGAATACTCATTTTTTATTCTAATCACATTCCATCTATTCATTTTACAAAAAAAAAATAGAAATACTAGGAAGTTTTTCGCTCTGTACTCACAATTTTACTTAAAAAATAAGTACCGCTACAGAGCGAAAAAATATCTAGTTACAATATTTGTTGAGTAAAATGAGGAAATCAAATTTAGAGATTAGGTCATGAATCCAACATCCTGAATTCATTCTTTCTATCATTCCGTCAAAGATACTTCAGAAAGCTGCAATATTCCAGAAGGCAGAGCTTAAAATCAATATTTAAATTAAATTTGAAGGTCAACCGGAAGGATTTCAAGAATGAATTTCACCACGCGTTTCACGTTCAGAGCCTCGCAAGATTATCATCCATATTCGATCGTGTTCGCATGAATCGAAATGAAACCGAGGGTTCGATTGTATGCCAATCGTTTGTATTTTTCGATTGGATCTTTTTTTTGGGCTGAGTTCGAGTGAAAGCATTTGCTGGGTGCCCTTAGGACTCTTAAGAGAGTCAATAGCGTGAGAGCCCGCAAACTAGGCGCCATTGGCTTGGTTATTTCTATTTGGAGACAGAGAAGGGTACAATCACGAATATAAACATCTGACGACCGCGATCTTTATGGTGGTACGAAGTTAGGAGACACCACCTAGTTGCCAAGAATCTCACGTCCCTGCAGCATCCGCCTTGGCAGTGCCAACTGCCAACTACCAACGCGTTCCCGTGGTATCATGACCCATGATACACTGGACTCTTCTACTTGCTAAATGCTACTTCTCTCAATTCCTCTCTATTCCTTCTTGACTCTCCATCCTCCATCCCACACGATCAACGGAGTTGTGTAACCCAGAAAACATACCCAGAGAAATTAGTAAGACTCGCTGAGGAAGATCTCGTAGACTTCTGTAGAGAATGAAGGTGGAAGAGAACGATGTCTTCGTTTCGTTTAACAGTGATGAAATGACGTTATGCATCAACCTGATATTCGAATTAGTCGCAATTTGTAAAGCCTAATGGTCACAGCACGCTTATTTTCGTATACTCTTCTTGCTCGACGAATCGGCAGCTCAAAACTGTAGTCTTTATCGTCAGTAAGTTATCCAACTCTTCTCATGTTTTGAACAATATTTTGGTGTTCTCTTCAGAAAATTCTCAGATCCTAAAAATCGAGAAAATTTTAGTTTATAGTTTTATAAATCCCTAAGACTTAAAATTTTTCTTGACTCTTTAAAAGTCAAGCCTTTAAATAAACATAATTTTTTTAGACTTTCGCCAGTTTCATTAAAAACAAGTGATCATAACATAACTCTAAGAAAAGTGTTAAATGTATAATTCTTACATTTGCCTATGTTTTTTGTGGAAGTGGTTCCTGTAATATTCATAAACGTACCTTAATGCTTTTTCTTTAATTCTAGAAAATTCCAACTCGACATCTCAATAAATGTAGAACAAATAAGTGGCCTTAATATTTTTCTACTACGTGACAAACTGGCTGAACAACTTAAAAAAACGCTCCATACGTAACATCAAGATAATTTGCTACACACTGACTATAAAATATTTTAACTCTAAGTGCTAGCAAAAAAAAGATCTTATTTTCAGTGATCCTCGTGGGTATACTTTATGTGTTGATAACGCTTATATCTTGATATGAAAGTTTTTCTGCAATAGTCACAAGTGAATCTTTTACCAGAGTGTTTTGCAAGAATGTGAACATATAATGTATAATGGGTTTTATACATTTTTTCACAGTAATCGCATGTATAGGCTGAATAAACTGTAAAAAACAGAGAAGGATATATTTATTCAGAGATGATGGTAATGTTTTATAAAATAATAAATTTTTGTATACCCTGTTTTATACGTTTGGACTTCCTTGCTTCAATCGATTTCGATTTAAGTTTTGGCTCTTGATGTTTTCTAGATTCAACTATTCTTGAATCAGAAGTTTCCTAATAATAAAAATAAAAATTTCAATGACATATAGCATTAAAAAAATGGAAATTGTTCTTTTGAATGAGTGGTTAGAGATGTTCAAATTTCTTACCTTCTGATACTTGTTCTCTTCAGCAATTTTCAATTTTCGTTTCTATAACTTTTCTTGCAACATTATCATTTTTGTTTCAAGAAGATCAAGATTTTCAACTAGCCTTTCAATTTTTGTATCGCCCTACAATAAAATCATTTTTGCCGTTTTGATTCTATCTAAAATTACTGAAGTTTCACTCTTGAAAGTTTTTATTTGATCTTCCTTTTCCTTGACATATTTTTGAACCAGTTTTTCGTATTCCTCAAAAGAATTTTTAATTATATCATTATCAATCTTCAACTTGTGAATTCTTTGGGGGAGCTCATCTGTCAGAAGAATAAAATACATATTAATAAATATATATTACAATTATATGTATATATCTAACTATATAATTAATACATCTAAAATCAAAATACCCATAGTAGTTTCCGGAGTTGTTATCTTTGATATTGATATTATTATTTAGGTTGATCTGACAAGAATCTGAATGTTTATTCTTTTCTTGTATACTAGACCTACTAGACCAATAGACCATACTAGACTACTAGAAAACAACTAGAAAATGTGAGAAAATGGCTGACAATGACTCTGAAAGTACTTTCATTTATTTACATTCGATGGCGTTGTCGTCGACTACTGCGTATGCGTCTTGCTCAGCATCTGATTGGTTGCCATTCGCATGCAGTTTAAAATGCTAAACAATTTTAAACTGCGCGCGAATAGTAACCAATCAGCTGCCGAGCAAGACGCATGCGCAGTAGAGTAAGGAGCCCGCGTTGGTAGTTGAAAGCTGGTTGAAAGCACTGCTTATTGGTTCATATTTTGGCACGTAAATTAAAGAATTTGAAGTTCCATAAAACGGATAGTAGGGTGGATGTATGTCGCACATGGTGAGTATTTTTATATATGTCTTTAACGTTATATTTTTAATATAAAAATTCCAGCTTAGAATTAAACATCGTTCCCATATTTTCGATTTTATTGATTTTCAAATAAACCAATTATATGGCCACAAAAGTAAATATTTTGTCCTAAAATTTTGGGAAACGTTACACTACATTAAAACGGAGGTTTATTGACTCTTTTTAGTTTGCATAATGAAAAAAAAGTTCCGTTTTGCTAAAATCGGTAAGCATTTGACACTTTGAGGTTAGGTGGACCTAATCTCAAACCTTTCCGATTTTAGCAAAACGGAACTTTTTTTTCATTATGAAAACTAAAAAGAGTCAAATAAACCTCCGTTTTAATATTGTCTAACGTTCCCCAAAATTTCAGGACAAAATATTTACTTTTGTAGCCGCGTAATTGATTTATTTGAAAATCAATAAAATCGAAAAATTTTCCAAATATCACGTCTAAATTTGTTCATATGGTAAGGTTATACTATATAATAATTGTGAAGTGTTCGCAATTTCTTCAAATTACTTAGAATTACACACTGAAAATTCCGTGAAATCCCTTAAAATTTCAAAAAATTTAAATTTCGTAAAATCACTTGATGTTTATTAAATCCCATGAAATCTCATTAAATTCCATAAAATTACTTGAAATCCCTTAAGGGCATGTGATACTTTACCATAAGAGCAATTTATTTTCCGCAACTTTACGCTTGCAATAATACATTTTTTTTGCTAAAACTAGGCCATTTACCTTCGTCTGAACGAAACGGAGGTAAATGGCCTAGTTTTAGCAAAAAAT
>JAUESH010000040.1:9571179-9587618 GCA_032275165.1 Synergus magnus
GTGGAGTCGATTGGCAAAACTTAAATCGGTTAACTCTGTCAGTTCTACATTTCACCTGACACCGGATAATGGTTCAATTACTCCCTATTACGTAAGTCACTTAAGGGAGGCTCTAACTGAACTGAGATAGAGGAATGTGCAATTGGTCAAACTTGATTGACAGCTGATCTGCTGTATTGTCAGTCATTAATGCTACAAATTAGCTCGGACGTTTTTACACCGAATTGACCTTTTTGCTCACAATCAGTGCGTATGCGCAATCGAAAAACCATTGCCAGACAAAATTGCTCCCTAATGATGAAATGCGTGGTTAATTGTATACTTTTTGAAAACCGTCATATTTCAAAATAAATTTGCTGATGCAACTGATTATTTAATACTATTACATATAATAATACTATATCCAAATGTTGATAGTATAAAGGGACTACATCTTTTTGCCGAAAAAACCAAAATCCTGAATGTGAAAAAATACCGAAAAAATAATTCCTGAAAATTTGAATTCCCGAAATTTCAATTACCCGAAAATATAAAATACCCGAATTTTCAAATTACCGATAATTAGAATTTTCGAAAATTTAAATTCCCGATAATAAAAGAAAAATGTTTAACATTTTCGTGCACAACTTGTGTTCAAAAAATTTCTTCGAAATTTGTGTTTAAAATTTATCCATTATTTTTTTTCCATTTCTTTTCAAAACTTTTGTTCAAAATTTCTCTACAAACATTTTTTTAAAATATTAAATAAGCCAAAGTTTTGAAAAATAAATTTGGAGTAATTTTAAACAAAAATTTTAAAAAACTGTTAAACAAAAACTTTTAAACCTTAAAAAAATATTTTTTTATTTTCTGGAATTTGAAAATTCGATAATTTTATACTTTAGTTAATAAACATTTTCAGTAATATTATTTTTATTCAGTATAAAAATGATTAATTTTAATGGCAAATGGTCTGACTCAAAAGTAATTTTCAATCAAGAAACTATAAAAAGATTATAATTTTAGAAAGTCGGTAATTTTTTGGTGGTATAATAATTTAAATTTAAATTTAAATTTATAAAATAGAGTAATCTGTAATTTTATAAAAAGATAATTAATAAGAGTTTAAATTTTCAAACAATAATTATGCAAATGTAGATATAGTATAGTACTCTCAAAAGTACTCTCAAAAGTCCTCAAAATTACTTATTATCCCATAGAATATTGATAAATCCTTCAAATTACTTAAAATCCCACGACGTACCCTAAAATTATATATTTTCGTATAATCGCTTGAAATTCCTCAAAAAGCCTTGAAATCTCGTTAAAACTGCTAAAAGTCTTTAAAATTCTATAATATATCCTATTAAATTCCGTAAAATTGCTTAAAATTATTAAAAATTTCATGAAATTCCTTGAAATTTGATAAAATCCCATTTTTCGAAAACTCTTGTAAAGTCTCGTTAAATATAATATTGCTAGTTCTAAAAAACTGCAGTTTTACCTCAAATTCTCAGTGGCTTTTAAAATAGAATAGCATTCACACTAATAAATATGTCCAGGCCTGATCACCAATTAACTATATTTTCCAATAATTCTGAAATCCACATAGCTAAACATCATTAGTCAGTTGATTAGCCAATTATATTGAAAGGAATGCGAACCGACATTTAAAGATTTGCAAATATATTACGCAGTAGCAACACCGCACAAGTTTCAACTTTATTGACTTTAATCTTAACCGACGTCAATAATTTACATCAAACAATGGTGCGAAAAATTCAAGATTTCCAGCAATCTCAAGTAAAACCATTCCTTAGAATAGATATACGTATCTTTGCGTATTTTTACGTTATTCTAGCGAGATTTAACGTTTCCTTCTTCGTCGTAATTTAAAGATCCATTATATTCGAGTCGATTTTACTTTCTGTTTATTCGTGGTCGTTTTCTACAGTGGTTGTGAGGAATTCATGGTGATTAAAAAAATTCCTTGCGTTATGCCGAGCAAGATAAATAGGTAGATCAATTGGGAACCGATCGAGCGAAGATAGATGCACATCGTCGGAAGGAACAGAAATAGAGATGTAAACGGCACGTGGTAGAATGTGGTTTAATAAATCAAGTGGTTGGTACTTCTCGTTGTAGTGGTAGAAGCACTAAAATTCTCCCTAAGCGATGTAATTTAAAAAATATCCAAATTTAAAGCATCCACTGAATGTAATGTTTTTAGGATACTTATTTGATTGATTCTTATAATTGCCTTCCGGGTCTCAATAAAATTCATTAAATTCTTAAGTAAGGGGGTGATTGAAATACTAGACATGAATACATTACAGAAAAATATTTGATTTGACATGTTATTTGACTTTTTTTATGTAAAACATTCATGCAATTACAGTTAGACATGAGCTTGTATTTCCCATTTTTCAAATCGATACCTTTTCTTAACTATGTATAATATTTAACCATCTTTTTAATTTGTGCTTTCAACAATAATGACGGATCGATTTCAATTACATAGTAGAATATTTTCGATGTGGTTAGTATAGTTAAATTTGATCCTGTACGGTTAAATGGTTACTATTAGTCAATCTGACACTTCAGCATTAGAAGCATATACTGGTATTTAATAATGAGCCAGTCATTAAGGGTATTTTACTATTTGGAAATAATTATGGCGTACATTTTGGCCTTTAAGCTAGTAAGCCTATCACGTTCGACCAGACCACTCCCTACTACTATTGGCTCATTTTTATGAAAGCCCTTGTATTAAAAGTTAAATGGTATCGATTTTATATTTAAAGATTCGAGCAATTATTCCTTGAAAAGAGGAAATGAAACATTACCTTAGTTATTGTACCTTCTTTTGTTTCGATGCGAAAAAATTAAACTTTATCCACTTGAGAATTACCAGGAACAAATTTTCCTTACTGTTTTTTCTGTGAAATGTCATATTGAAATCATCTAATGTTGTATCCTTTTTGTATTTTTGTATTTTAAGTTGGGATTTTTTTATGTTTATGTAAGAGATATATTAATATTCCGGGAAGATATATATGTTAAAATTATTATTGCTGATTTTGAACTTTGCGATGAATGCTATTAATTCTGAGAGATTCAACATTGATGGAATGTATCGATTTATTGAAATGGTTTTATAGATGATTGGAGATAGCAGACGAATTCCCTTTCTGCGATAACCTTGCGTAATGCGTGTTGCATGTTAAATTATTGCCGACCGGGTCAACCTGCATAATACCTTGACATTTGGGATTCCAGGGTGAAAGTATTCCTCCCATACGCGCCTCTCTTCGTACATCGTGCGAACCGCGTGGAACAAATTGTTTTGCAGACTTTGGTGCAAATGACTCTGAACTCTGATCTGCAAAACTAGCAATCGCGAAATCCAACATTATGTAATTCTTGCATTTTTTCAAGTTTCCAGAAAACTATAATTGAACCGCCGCATCGTAGAAGGGGATATCAAACTTTTTGGTCCGCGCGCAAACGGATTCTGACAATGTAAAAATTACAAATTTAAAAATATTTTTTGATATTATGCAAGCAAAGGAATTGCTTGAAATAAATTTACAAAAACGAAAGTTCAAAACAAATTTCAAAAGGGGTGTGAAGTCATTTCACTCCGGCCAAGAAATTTTATATATAATGCAGCGGTTCGATTTTTGCTTTAAAATAAAAGACAACTTTAAAAAATTTTTAGCAGTTTCAATTTAATAATCTCTTTTACAAAGAAATGGGAACAAAAGAATTTTTTTCAGTAGGTGTGCAAAAATGTAGCAGATATTGGAAATCTCTTACAATTCCGGGCAAGGCCGGGTAAATGTCTTCCCATATATATTTAACGATATATGTTTTTATTGATCGCAATAATAAGCATCCGTCATATTACTTGAATACTCAAGAAGTGTGAGGATGATGGTCTAACAGGATATATACTCGGAAAAAATCTCTGGGAGTGAAATTATATATTTCCTTTTCCATATTTTCTGGAAGCATATTAACACCTTATATGCTTATAATAACCGTTAAAATTGTGGCTCTGCTGGAAATACCGCTGATGAAGGTAGTGGATAGTGATTCATAAAAAGATTGGATATAAACGTCTGAAAAATTTACACATATTTCTATTTCTTTATGAATGAAGGGGATGATGTTTAAGTATATAGTCAGAGTTTTAAACTAAGAAGAATTAATACAACTACATTGGCAACAAGTAACGTTGTCCGATACTAATTACTGTGCACTGTGCAGAGTTTATGCTCGGTCGTCGGAACGTTCTCATCTAAGGAAGCGCGAAATGTTCGGGTTCAGGGAAACAGGATAATTTGCTGTTCGGAATGATACGTTGTTAAATACTGAATTCTATTTCAGTTACAAATTGCGCACATTTTTTTACTTTCAAGAAACTGGAAATGATTTTTTTAATCTTTAAAATTAAATTAAATACAATTATGTTAATCTATTTCCCTTTAGATATGTAAGGATCCAATTTTACAGCTTATCTATATTTTTAATACTAGATTTCGACATGAAGATAAGTAAAAGTTAATCGTGTAAAAGGGTAATTAATAAATTAATTATGATTCAATCACGCAGCACAAATATAAGGCAATAAACTCAACTTATTGCAGAAAATACGGAAGGTTCTATGGCGTTAGGAAATGGTCTAATTTCGTTAATTATATAGTTAGAAAGCTTTCTCTCAGAGGTTTAGACTTTCTCTGATTGCTACTAACAGTTTATTTTTCACTATCATAGATCGTGTCATTTTGTGTTATTTCGTGTTATGCAATTGGGGTATAATTTATAGTTTGGAATTATTTGAAGTTCGCACTTGGAATTTATTTTAAGTTTACAAAATCATGACTGAAGCGATCACAAGTTTTTTAAACTAATAGTATTCGTGATAATACTCTCTCCATCTGAATTAGTTACATTTTACTAATTAATATTAGTTTCTTAGGAATTCAAATAGTGCTAAGTCGTTTACCACAAATGAGTAAAAAGTTACTAATTCAATTAGTCATATTAGTAATATTAAATTCCAGGCCAACCTTTAATATCCCTTAACATTTCATGAAATCTCTTAAAGCTCCACGAAATCTTTTTAACTTCCTAGAAAATTTTTGGAATTCTCTAAATTCCCCGACAAACATTATAATCCCTTAAAACCTCTGAAGATCCCTTAAAATTACTAGAAACTCCATAGTTCCATAAAATTTTTTAGTAGAAAGTGGAGAAATCACTAATTCAGTATTTAAATGTAAGGCTACTAATTCAATTAGTCAAAAATTCTTAATAATTCAGATTGAGGGAGTAATCTATGTCTATCGGTGCTCGCATGATATCCTAATAAGCAATTGCCTAAAACTAATCGACGAGTTATGATAATATGTAAGTAGATTGTAAATTAATATGTGTGTGATCAATGCGCTCATGTTGGTCCCCTGTTTCATGCTTTACAACCGCGTACATTCGAGCGAGCATGCTTTCTTATCAGAAACTTATTACGCAAGTGTAAGACATTTTCTTTCCAATAAAGCTTGACCACAGCCGCGACATTAAATATTCGTAACATCTTATGCGTAATTCTTGTTTGCTAAACTAGTTGCAGATTATATAGTGCCAATTCTGTATGTAAAATGCGTCGTTTAACTCTCTAAAATGTATCATTATCTACTCATTAAACGACAACCTTTAAATGCTTGTTACATTAATTTTTTTATTGGTACATAATTAAAGCACGTTTAACCTCAAGTTAATTGATATACATAAATCTGACATTCATCAATGGCAAAGGGATCGGAGTTGTGTAATATAACTCTATTAAAAATATTTAAGGTGCTTTGTAAAAAATGTAACAAACACAATTTACTTGATTTTAATTGGAATTTTTATTTAACATATATTTTAATTTCTGTTTCAGGTGAGCCTTTCAATTTCTTTTTCCATTCTTCGGAATTTTGGTAAGCGTGATTTGTTATATATTAATCTGATTCTCATACATATTTAAAAAAAATTAAGTTTAACATGTCTTTTTTATTTTCCACAAAGTGGGTATTAACCTCCATAGACCGCAGTTTAAGCTAGTAAATAAAAATATTTGTCCATAAAAATATTTCAACTCTCAAGGCTAAAAAGTGTGATTTCAATAATTTTAGCCTTGAGAGTAGAAATGTGCCATTTCGCATTCCGGGTTAAAATTTTTTTTTGGTTACCTTTTGGAGTCTCGGTGTGAACACTGGAGATATAAGCGAGCGTTTTTTGCTGTCGCCGCAATATTTCCCAGTGTGTGTAATAATTCGTTTTATCCGAAGGAACGACAGTAAACCCCGACCAATTGCATAAATATTAACCGGAATTCCTTGGGCGAAGGAATCATACGGTACTAAATTATCAGAAAAAAAATGGAGTCACTATCCTAACAACCGACCTAATTTTCAACAATGTAGAAGCACCGTTATCAATTTTAGCGGTAATATTTATTTTACTTTCGATGCTTTCAAAAGTAAGGCCCCTTTGTAACATTTCTTTCGAGCCAACTTTACATTTATATATTCCATTCTACCTTGATATATTAATAATATCATAAACTCTCGAAATCAAAAACTGGTGACTTAACGATGGTGACAAGTAAATCAGATTATATTGATTGCATTCAGGAAGGCGTGTATTCATTAACTAGAAATTCAGTCTTATCTGTGAGTCTCTTGACAGAAACAAAATAATCAAAATACGAGACTAGAATGTCGAAGCAAAACGTCCCGTGAAATTCTTCTTAAGGCAGGTCCGACGCAGTCCGATGCCTGGAATCTATATGGACTATTTAGCTCATGAGATATGCAATTAACGGTAACTATCTCCTCGCGCCAGGAACTGCAACCTAAGCAAATGCGATGAAAGGAATCGACATTGGCACGTGGCATAACATAATGCTTGCAGCTATATGTAGATTTACTCTATTAGACTAGAAATAAGCTGCTAACTTCAAATTAAATTAAATCCTCCATTTCTGCTCCCAGAATACTATTCAAATCTTATGAATCTAGCAACTATAATGATCCGCACGCTCTGCGCACGATTAATTTCTCGTCTTTGCATTCCTTTTGCTAAAAAGATTCCAAGGATTCTAATCAATTTCAAATCAAAGGATTTTAAAATTTTTAAATTGAAATTCCTTGTCTAATTTCGGGCATCTCAATAAGTTTCATCAAATTCCTTAAAATTCCTTTACATCCTACAACATTTAGTGAAATTTCGTGAAACCCTTTAAACTCCTTAACATTATTCGAAATCCAAGTATTATTCTCATTAAATCCCTTAAAATACCTGAAAATCCAATGAAATTTCGTAAAATATTTTGAAATCCCTTAAAAGTTCCTAAAATTACTTAAAATCCTATAAAATATCGTCAAATTCCTTAAAAATATTTAAAATCCCATGAAATCCGTTAAAATTTCTGGAAATCCCAATAAATTTTGTAAAATCCTTTTAAGTCATAATTCATTGGATTTTAAGGGAATTAATGAGATTTCATGGGGTTTTAAGTAATTATAAGGAATATCAAGTAATTTTACGAAATGTTAACTTTAATGTAATTTTATAAACCGTACATTAGGATTTTACGAAATCATTGTATCATTTCACGATATTTCGCGGTGGGATTTTTAAGTATTTTTAAGGAATTTGACAATATTTCATGGGATTGTATTAAGTAATTTTAAGGACTTTTAAGAGATTTCAAGGGATATCATGAAATTTGAAGGGATTTCACGACTCATGGGAGGAAGTTTATAACTTTTTAACAGTTTTATGAATGAAACGACTTTTGAGTCCATCTAAAAAGTAAATTGACCATCAAAACGTAGATTTACTATCTACATTTGCAATCTTTAATTATTATTAAAACGCCAACATATGATTCCAATTTTCCCTTAATGATAGAAACCCAATCTCCAAAAAAAAAGTAAAAACAAAAGCATCACTGCAAACCAATTTCATATACAGCGATCAACAGAATGTATGGATGATGCGAACACTTCACGATTATTATATAGTATATTATATTGTTATTTATATTTTTTTTACAGTAAAGTTACACGAGTTTTCCGTTCCAAATAATCTTCTTTCTGCTCAAAGAACTCAGATAATAATACCAGCATTCGTAAAGTAAAACTGTTTCCTGGACAAGCGAAACAAAATAAAAATGATCTGTAACACTTTGATTCGATCGAATGTCAGAGGGCCAATCGACGTTGATTTTCATAGTTCTGCTGATATCAGGTATTAGTTAGGCCTAGCTACTGGAGAACTAGTTTCACTATCCATTCCGGGGATCTTTTGGATTGGAGCTTAGAGACAGACATTATTTAGTGCCAGCGATACCAGAACGCAGCAGACGGATACGACTTTGTAACCGTTACAATGCAAGCGTGTTATGCATGTGTACCAATATATTTCATTGAGCATACAGGAATGCGCGAAGCGACTCTTCATGTCACATTTGCAACAAAGTTAAGTAATCATTATTCTCATAAGACAAAGACAGAATAGCGTCCTTAACACATCTTAAAGACACCTCCGAGTTCAAATGGCGCCTCCTGGGCAATAAGCCTCGGATTATGACGCTAGTTGAATTTATAGACTGAATAAAACGCTTTTATGATGGAAGCACCATTCAGAGAAGTCATTCAGTTGATTCGAATAAAATTCATTCGACTGTAAATTTTCCTGTAGGATAGGTCCACTTGATAAGAGGTTGATTTACTTGTTTTGAGGCTTTAATCCAGCAATATTTAACGCAATATTTATTTGTTTTAATAGTCCTTCTTATCAAATAAGATTTGATATAGAGCTCATTATAAATGGAAAAAATTGTTATAGGTTCACTTCTGGATGTCGTTAAAATTTTGCGATGGATTGATCTTTGAGCTCGATAGGATTTTTTCACAGCGAGGACTTTTGTTTTTATTTTCTACATTTTTGGAATATTTCAGTCCGAGGACGAAATGTTTAAGTCGATACGGAACAGACTGGTTAGGGAATTTCATTATGCTGCTAGGTAACATTATTCTTGGACTTGGCACGCCACGGTGAATCATTGGCAACCCTGGCAGATACTATCGATCCTCGAGCTTGGAGAATCGAGGAATCTCTGGCGCGACCTTTTTAAGGACGAAGGCGTACGTATCCGCTTCCATACACAGAGTCTCGCATAACTGACCTATCCGGACATCTGAAATTCAAAAACATGCGAAGGTAGCCTCATGATCACACATGTTGTTCACTTAATTACATCCACCCTCCACTCTCATCCATAACTCAATTATAATTATTTCTAGAAGATTAAACGAAGACATTTACGTATTTTAAAGCGCTCAAATTCAGAGACTTAAGATGCCGCCAAAAGGGCCGAATCTTGATTTCCTTGATATTTAAACAATTTCAAGTTGGAAACTGTTCTAAGTTTTGCGAACCAGCTTCTGCATTTTATTGTGATACTAGCAGAAATTTACTCAGCGTTGTCCGATATTTTAAGAGATTTCAAGTAACTTTAAGGAATTTCATAGAGACTTTAAAGGATTTTAATGGATTTTAAAAGTATTTTAAGGGATTTTATAGAGTCTTTAAAGGTTTTCAGGAGACTTAGCGACTTTTAAATGATAAAAAGTTATCCTAGGAGATTTTATTTGATTTTAGGGAATTCAATAGATATTTGAAACAGTTCAAAAGAGTTATCAAAAGGATTTTCCAGAGATTTTTATAGAATCGTAAAAGCAATATAGCGAATCATAAAGAACAGTGTATAAAATAGACGGCGTTCAGTAAACCTTTGAACTGCCAAGGCTTTGCTTCATCTTTTTGCATCGTCGATCCTGTCTCGTGTATAATATGGGCACATCATGCCTTGTAAAATGTCAAACTCACTTTGAAAATGTGCATTTAGCAAAATGTTTATTTATCTTGAATATATTTAGACATTTTGATTGAATTTGCTGCATAATTAGTTTTAATTGCCTTTATGTATTATTCTTTGTATTCGTTTTTGATTTCTTCTTTACAGATTACCGATCTTATTTACTGATAAATTCACTTAAGAAAACCGGCCTGTTTGAGACACAACTTCCCCTTCTCGCGGTCTCTGAAGAACTGTTTTCTCCACAGAAAGTTTTTCCATGTGTCGTGTGATGATTAAGTAAGCGAAAAAAAGATTAGATTTCATCAAGCATCGCCTAGTCGTCTGCCCATCTAACGGCTTTAAATCATCGCTCTATCTCGTCACTCTTCTTGTTTATTGCAGCAAGAGCCGACATGCCTGTTCACCTACTTTTAACACCAAGTCGCCCCACCTACACACTATTCAAACAAGGGTGTCAACACTTTCGCAGAACATGTCCCTTATCGCCTGTCTTGATATTCTCATCTGCTGATTAAGCGATTTGACGATATATAATATATATTATATTCATTAATCAGCACTGCAGATGACGAATTTCTTGATGACTCTTCTTTCAATCCTTTTTTTGCTGAAAACCTACTGGGGTTTTGTAGAATTTTAAGGGATTTCACGAGATTTACTGGTATTTTAAAAGATTTCATTAGTCATGGGAGTAAATTTATAACTTTTTCGATAGGCGATTATTATGACTGATATGTGCTAACACAATATTTTTATTTGTCACTTGCAACTTTTGTTAAATCTCTTGAAAAATAAACTTTAAAATCCCGTCAAATTTCAAGTAATTCCTTAGCATTTGAGTTCTTAGAAATCCTGTAAAATTTCATGAAAATCCTTAAAATCTTCTGAATTTTTTGAAATCTCTTGAAATCCCTTCAAATTCATTCAAATCTTTTTAAATGACTCGCTTGACATTCTTTAAATAAATCACTTAAAATCTCTTGAAATACTTTAAAGTGTCTTCGAAATTTCTTCAAATTCTTTAAAATCCTTTAAATCGGTTTAAATCGCTTGCAATTCTTTAAAATCCTGAAAATGTCTTGAAAGTTTATGAAATCTCTTAAAAATCTTTAAGAACTTCTTAGAATTCTTAAAAAAAAATCCTTGAAATTACTTTAAATCACTTAAAGTATCTTGAAATCCTTGAAATCTTACGAAAATCCTGAAACTCTTTTGAAACCTATTTCTCACCTGTTTCAAAGTTAGGTGCGGATTATAAAGTGGATTGACCTTTGTTGGGTTTATGTATAGGGAGCATGAAAAATATCATTTTTTTTTTGTCCAAGTTTTACTCTCAGTGACTAGTCTTGCTTTATCCTTATCTGAATCCTTTCGACTCGCATGTCAAACCACTAGTTGTATCCAGCTTTCGAAGACTTCTTTATTTTTACTTCGTATGTAGTGTAACGACCACGCTTTCCGCTGTATTGACGGCCAATGGACGTAAATGAAGGTGCCGTCCGGTGAATCATCCGACGCTAATTTTGTCATTTTGATACGCAGAAAGAAAATTTTATTTAAACTCCGACAAAATAGAAAACATCAATGTCGACCATACATGTCGATTGAAATACTTATCAGCAGTAAATGATGGGCGGTTCCACTTTCTCAACTTAATTTTTTCAACTAATCCATTGTAATTTGTAATATTTATGTATCTATTTATTTTGAATACATATATGGTATTGTATATATATATATATATATATATATATATATATATATATATATATATACAAAAAATGAGGAAACAGGAGGTGTGGGCCACACACGCGCCCGAAGCGACTTGACCGCCAATGTGGGGCCGGCATTCCGCATTGTTTATCAATTATTATATCGCCATTCTCAAGTCCAGGCGATCGTTCCTGTTGTTTTCGAACCTTCCTAGTTTGCTGCTCCCGAGCTGGTTTAATTATCTGTGTATCGTATTTATACTGCACACAAAGACGCGCCAATCCACTCGCTAGCGTCCAATTACTAGCTCGATGTCACAAAAAGCCACAAAAACTTGCCCTCGAACCGTTACCTGTAATCTTATTTTTTCATGATTGCTTACCTCTTTAAATAACCTACTTCATTATTTTTACTTCATTTCCGTAGTTTCAGTTTTAAAGTTTCTTCTAAATTACGTACTATATAATAATCGTCAGCCAATCTCACGATTGGCTCAACCAAAGTCCGCTGAGTCAATTTTGAGAAAATTGTTTTTTTTTTAATTTTTCAAAATTTGTTTATAACTTTTGTAAAAAATGTTGTTTGAACTTGGCACTTGGGGAAAATTAGTTTTATAATGGTAGAAATTTACCCCCTACATATGAATCAAATCCACGCGGGGGAAGATCAACGACGCTTATTTAGCTACGGCCTTTTGCGAAAGTCCTTCAATTTCGTTAAATAAATTAAAATTCCTTAAAATTTCTGAAAATCTCCATAAATTTCATAAAATACCTTGAAATCCTGTAAAAGTCCTTAAAACCCCATGAAATCTCGTGAAATGCTGATGCAGTTACGGCAATTAAAATTTCATAAAACGATTAAACAATTTCTGAAACTACAGCATTACATTTCTCGTAAACCCATAAATGGCCAGTAAACGCTGATCGTTAACCACGCGATCTGCTAATAAGTGAAACTTAATAAGAGTCACAAAATCGAATTTTTCTTCAACTTACGGAAAAGCCTTTGTTGAAAGAAATATGAAAGCAAGGAGGGATTATAATTCATCATAAATGCATAAAATTTGCTAGACGTAAGTCTCGCATTAATGCCGATTTACCGTCACCTGGTGAAATATTCCCGGTAACTTGTTAGATAATTTACAGTACACTCACAAAATGCTCCAAGCTGTCATTTTAAGTCCTGCGTGTGCACAAGAATACAAGAGAAGTCGTCGTTTGACGTCGCGAAAGGTGCTGTAAATTACATAGACTCTGTATTGACGATACGCCCTTATGAACACAAACGTGAGAGTCCACTTACCTGTGTCCATGATGGTGGACTTTCCGCGTACAATTTATCGGAGCCTAGGGAAAATTCTCTAAAGCATGTATCTTATTTGTTTCAAATAGTGGAAATAGAGTAATTCAAGGCAGAAAGATATAATTTGGATAAAAGCTTTTATATTGATAATACTAAAGCTGGGAAAAGAGAATATGATTTGACTTTTTCTTGAAAAGATGTTAGTTTTTCCGTAATTTAGTTTCTATAGAGTACTTTCTTGTACATATATATACATAAAAGCGGAAAGAAACAGTACGTAGAGAGCGACGTAAATAAATCGCACAGAAGGCAACGGTGATCTTTCAACCGATCTGCTTGGCTAGATCACTATAATCGAGGAAGAGCTATGATCTGGGACCTTGAGATCACGACACCGAGCCCCTCTCGATCACGCTAATCCGATGTGAAGAATTCTTCGCTTCCAGCTGGCAGACCAAAATCGACCTTATCTACTGCGCGAACCACTCATTTTCTTTAAGATTGATTTCAATGGTGTTGCAAATTTATTGACATTCTAATCACTTCCGACTTAGTGACTACAAAAAGCCAATTGAATTTAAATCAGAAGATCGTATATCGCCATCGGAAGTCTTTAACATTTAAGTTTTTTATATTCCGTTAAATCCCTTAAATTTCCTTAAAATCTCTTAAAATCACTGAAAATCTCTTAAATCCATTAAAAATACCTTGAAATCCTTTAAAAGTATCATAATTTTTAATTTCAATAAAAATATGTAGGTAATGAATTGTTTTAATCATATAATAATATATAATTCAGGGAAATGTCTAGTGAAATCCTTTAAAATTCAATAACGAGCTTTAAAACCCTCTAAAATATAAAAAATATTCCTAGAAGTACCTCCTGAAATCCTTTAAGGGCATATATTAATTACCACATGTCCTTAAGATTTGCTGAAATTTTAAAGAATTTCAACAGGTTTCCAAACTTTTTACGTATTTTAAGGAATTTTAATATTTCTTATGGAATTGTAAACAAAATATATTTTGTCGTAAAAAATTGTAAGGAACTTAAAGATGTTTCTAAGAATTTCAAGAGATTTTTTCGTGGAATTTTAAACAACTTCAAGAAGCGTGTAAGAATTTTCAAGATATTTTTTATTTTTAAAAGATTTTGTGAAATTTTAAGAGATTTTAATAAATTTTAAATGTTACCGTAGAATTTTAAGAAATTTCAAGTGGTTTCTAGGAATTTTGTGAGATTTTCAGGAATTTTAAGGGATTTAAAAGTTTTTCGTGGAATCTAAAGGATTTCAAATGAGTTTGAGTCATTTTAAAAGAAGTAGTGAAACTTTAAGGAATTTCATGGAATATTATAATAAATTTGAAGGAATCTCGTGGAATTTTAAGAAATGCTAAGGCCTAAGAAATTCTTTAGCCTGCCACAGGAGGGCCTGATAGGTACTTGATTAGACCGTCTAGATTAATCATTCGGACTACATTCGGCTCCCATTCAACTTAAGTTTGCCCAAAATTTTTCCATCCGGGTAATAGGGATTAATGACACGTGTGAAAAATAGATAAAATCGTTGTGATCCTTAAACGTCCTTTGAAGAAAAGGCTGACATAAGAAGCAGACAGGTCTCTGTTGGAATTTGAAATGATTATCTGCAGTTTACATAAGGTCTGCTTAACTTACATAAGAAGGTCTGATCCAATGCACTTCCAGCATGGGATCACATGCTGCTCGGTGCTTAGTGCAGCACGATCCTAGTGCAGTAGGTGGTTCTCAGTTCTCACGTTTCTCGTTAGGTCGATCGATAGGGAATTCAGTAGAATTCCTGCAAGTGCACATCAGTTTTCCCGGGAAAAACTGCAATAGCTCACGACGCACTTGCCTCAAAGTCGATGTTAACGTATATGAGTATGGGTACACACATGGTGGCTATCTTTCCAAGTGAGCAAAGATTCTGCACCGCCCAACGCCCCCACATTATTTCCTCGTTAGCTGTTCGACCCCGTGGTGCAATGCACTAATGAATTTTATCCGACAATGTTGTGCTGAAGTTTCTTCTTCTTTTTTGATTTATTTTTCTATAATCAGTTTTGCTATATGTGGAATATTTTTCGTGGAAATCGAATATAAACAATTTACTCCCTAAATTCGCCAGCAAAAACTATACATATATATATTATTATCATCTCGAAATCACTAGTCTAATTCAGTAAATAATAATAATCAGACCAAGCAGGCAATTAGCCGCCTCCACTTTTTGTCGCTGATTGAAACTGATACATACATTTTGCTATCGTGCCTAATCGTACACGAGAAGATGTTTGAATTATAATTGCTTCCTGACTGCTTAGCAAGATACCCGAGCATATAGAGAGAAAAAGAGGAAAATATTGAAAGAGGAAGAGAAAGGGAGAAAGGATAATGTATCAAATAATGTTGGGAGATAGTATAAGTCGAACGTCGCACCTCTCGTCTAATTTACGGTGCATAGAAATCTAACAATTACCTGTTAATATGGTCAAGCTGTAAAAGCACATAATCGCCTACTATTAAGACCTTTTGAAAAGTAAGAGTGCACAAGAAAGTTTCTAACTGTTCTACTCAACATAACGTAATAATTACGAACTGGACATTAGAGGAAGGGGAGTATGCTTTAGAATTCATTGAAAAGAGCTGGCCCCTAAATTACCATTATCAAGCTGAACGATTTTAACTTAATAACAAACTCCAGTCACGTTTCACTGACTTGCCCAGAACATTTGCAGAAATAAACTTAACTGACTAAACGTTGCTTTTCGCGGCTGATTATAGATAAATTACAATAGTTTAGGATTTTATTCTTTTAAAATGAAGTTTCTTACGTTATGTTCTCGGTTCATTATAGATATAAATTGTAATAAATGAGTATTAAAGTTTTCAAAAAATATACTTCTCTCTTATGAACTTTTTTTTACTTGTATTGAAAGTTATATCTACGTAATGACCGTAATGTGTTTAAGTGATTTTCATATTCTTGTTTAATTTTTGATTCATTAGTTTTGAAGGTAAACAATGTTTTTGTCATACATTTTTATATATAGATCAATATCAATACTTCAATACTATATAATAATCGTCAAGTATTCGCATCCATCATAAATTCCTTAAATTTACTTAAAATTATAATGTATAATAATATTATAATATCTCCCTATATTATAAAAAGATCTCGTCGCTACCTCCGTCACTGCTGTGTTAAGAATCTAGCCCACGTGATATACGCCCCTATTGACCCCTCCATCGATCACAAGATATGATCCCTGACCATGGGACTCCTTATTCACCCACCCTCGATTACATGACCCCCTCCCTCAACCACGTGACATACCTCCCTCGATTACACGGAAAAAAATAATGTTTTAAAATTTAATACACTGTCGTTGACTCCTGATGGATATAGAGTTTCATATGACGTCATATCATAAAATTTCAGCAACTTTTCATTAAATAATAGAAGAATTTCATTAA
>JAUESH010000040.1:9587718-9599258 GCA_032275165.1 Synergus magnus
ATGACGTCATATGACACTCTATATCCAAGAGTCAGCGACAGTGTATTAAATTTTAAGACATTATTTTTTTCCGTGTACATGACCCCTGGACTCTCCATTTAAGATTCTGATGAATTCTATCGTTTAATATTAGTATTAATTACTATTAGTAGAAATCATAAAATTTGTTATTTTTTAATGATGTTTAGCCAACTTCACTGAATGTATATAAACCCTTTAACGGCCAAGCCTAGAACCCATTAAATAAAAATTATGAAAAAATTTAGGAATAAGGGGGCTTCCATAAACCATGTAGCCTAATTTTGGCTACTTTTTGATCCGCCCCCTTCCCACATGTGGTCCATCGTAGCATTCTCGTCGACCCTCCCCCCCACCCCTAAGGTGCCACGTGGTGTTTTTAATTTCTTGTAAAACGAAAATAAAACAAAAAATTATGAGGTTTATTTATTTTTTATTTTTTTAAGAAAAATCTGAGTCAACAAATGGCGACGCTAGCCACTCATACATATATAATATTACTATCTAGCTAATATTTTAAAGAATTTTACAGTTAGTAAAATTTTTAAATGAGAAAAAAAGGTTAGGGATGAATTTTAGAGGAAATAGGAAGTACGGTATGCGAAATAACTGGTAGTTAGAGTCCCGATGGTTTAATGCGATCGATATATCGGTGCCCTGATATCGATCGTTCACGGATCGGTTCTGCGGTTTTGCTTTGCTTTTATCGATCGCTACTCCTGGAACGATCCGTCATTCGCGCGGAACTTACAAGAGGATCGCCTTCCCATTATTATTTCATGTAAACCTGCCTTACGTAACCTCAGTATGCAAGAAATAATCTTATGATAAATATAATTATATCGAGATATATTCGACACTCCGTTACGTCTAATATCGAACTTGATAAAATCGCCGGAGTTATCGGTCCACTGCTGTTGCATGCCACATTGTGGTTCGATCTCTACTTGAGAGTAATTTAAATTTCATCGAACACTCATCAGGAGCGGATCCAAAAACAATTCTTGGGGGGGGGATTAATTTTTTCTGATATCGAGGGGCAAATTTTCTAATTTGATTTTTCTCACTCAACATTTTTTTCCCAGTGCTGAAGCTCTTGGGGGGGGATTTCCCTCCCCCTAGATCCGCCACTAACATTCATACACAAACTATAGTTGGTATTTGTATTTGCCATGGCATCGATCCATCTTCAAAATATTGAAAAAAAAACTATTGGGTTTTTTTTTGTCTGATACCAATATCACATTTCAATTGAAGAGCTCTACTTTTGCTTTACAAGTCACAATCTGAATACAAAACACTAATGATTTTCTTGCAGTATATAATCTGCGGTATAAAATTCGTATTAAATCCGCTGCATTTGAAACGGTATTTGTGATGCTGACAGTTCCTTTTAGAAATCAGCGTTTTATGATCTGCTAATGTGTAAGGCAGAAGTGCTTTATGAATTCCTTTATGAGGCTATTTTATACGGATCCTTGGGTGCCCATCGGCTTTCGACTTGCGTTTAAGTTCCTCTTCTTCGACGTACTTAAGTATTTGATCGACATTGCGATTTTACGAACCATGAGAATTACAGTTTAGATCATTTTCTTGTAAATTTACGTCGACTAACTCGGAAATACAGCTCTATTTATTATTTATACTGATCGTAATAATTCGCGCCGGTCATTCTGGGTTAAAGATTTCATTGCTCGATCAAAATCTGACTGTAAGGAAAATTAAAATTAATTTTTCTGTAATAAACGTGTCTTTTGGCTAATTACGATGAACTTTTTTTCGTCTTAAGGGCATGTGGTAATTACCATAAGAACAAATTTAGTTTCCCAACTTTACGAGTAGACTCGCAATAATAAATATTTTTTGCTAAAACTAGGCCATTTACGTCCGTTTCGTACAGACGGAGGTAAATGGCATCGTTTTAGCAAAAAAATATTTATTATTGCGAGCGTAAAGTTGGGGAAACTAAAGTGCTCTTATTGGTAAAATATCACTTGCCCTTAATTCCTGTGACAAGTATCCTTGCCAACCCAGTGGGCAAACGATGTTAGAAACATTTTTGGAACGTTCTAAAAACATTCGAGGAACGGTCCCTACGTCCGATGTCTGAAAGACGTTTCAAAAACGTCCTTAGATCGATTTTAGGACATCGGACATAGTGACCGTTCCTGGAACGTTTTTGGAACGTTCCAGAAACGTTTCTAATATCGTTTGCCCACTGGGAAGTTATACTTGATGCAATTAACAACCTGGATAATAATGTTGTAGGGCAAAGATTTGAACGCATTGAAATACGTTTTTCAACTGATTCGCTCCATTTGATGGTGATTTGAAGCCTGAATAATTGATTAACATCGTCGATATTTGAGATACATACAAATTTAGATAAAGATCTGCTTGAACTAACGAACACCCACAATTTGAAACAGAAACCAATGATAGTGTTACGAGTAAAGCTATCAAATGATTAATCGGTGATTTAAATTCAGCGGTTAGCACCCATGAGCACAAAAGTGATCTTGTTCGCGAGGGTTCCTTCGCCCCAACTTTCTCCATTGTCGACCAAATCAATTATTATTCTTCCGATCTAGTAACGAGATATTTTGCGCAACCAATAGCTGCCTTCACTGTCGCCATAAGATAAAAATGGCGAGCGAGCGCCTTATCTTGCTCACCACGTAGGTACGTACGTTTTCACTGAGGAGGACATTACCGCATGTTCTATAAACCTTGGATCACATTGGCGTTCACTTTATCGATTAATGGCTTTCAATTACAGACATTTAATTGCAGACTCGCCGGTGATTCTTCTTAGATCTCCAATAAAGCTTCTCTTTGACAAATAAAACATATTTCAAGTTTTTCTTTCATCTAAAGAATGCATTTAATGCTGCTGCTATTTGATCAATTGATCTCGAGCTATTATAAATGTGTAGCGAATTAAATGGAAACTAATTCATTGAAACAAATCTAATTAGGATGGTAATTATCTTAATTATCTTCGATAATCTATACGTTGTTTGGAACTAATTGTACCATTGTAAGTGAATTAATTTGTATAATTGAATTATTATGTATACCAGCAATATTAAACGCGCGCTACAGCGCGCGGAAAACCAAATACAAAAAAAATATAACATTACATGATTCCAATTTGAAATTCAACAATTTTAGGCCCTTCAAAAAAACATATTTTCACGAAATTTGAAGGGTCATCACGAAATTTATTGGTATTTGAAGGAATTTGAAGGAATTTAACGGTGTTTTATGGGATACTAAGTAGTTTTAAAAGATTTCAAGACATTTTACGAAATTTGAAGGGACGTCACGAGATTTCATGGGACTTTAGGAACTTTCACATAATTTCAAGGGAAATGTACAATTAATATAAAAATTAATATAAAATCTACATTGTAGTTATTAAATTAACATTAAACCTCCAACATGACATCAATTGCGAACGGGATGTATATTATTATATAGTATTGTGAAACCATATTAAGTAGAAAGTTTTCATATTGAAGTCCTTAAAATTAAACAATAATTAAACTCGGTTGAAACAAGTGAAATCTAATACAATCAGAATTTCAAATTTAACTCTAAAAATTTGTCTGATTAAGTAATTTTAAATTCATGGAAGCCCCTTTTGGAATATACTATCTTTGAAAACTTTCATAAATGATTAAAATTATAGGAAATAGACCAAAGGTGAATAATTGTAGCGGATCAAGATAACATTGATGTTAAGCGAGAAACAGTGTAGTGGTGTGACCCTGAAAGAGGCCCCGTTCTGCGCAAGTGAAAATAGCGGTCCTTTTTTTTTACAAAGAATCTGTAACTGATACCGTCACGGCCATTGTGGACAAACTACCATCTTATAATTAATTATAATTGAGCCAAGTGGTGCATTGTTTAGCATCTTCGTATTAATGTTTCGAACAGCAGACCTAATTCACACTAACTTTCACGATAATATCACGAGCAATTTAGGAAAAAGAATCCTCAGTGAATACATTGTTTCACTCGTTATATGGTAATTAGGATTCGTTTCGTAGATCTTTTACTCTCGTAACCTTTCCTAAGGGTTAATATAACTTTAAAAAGTGTACTCATTTTTAAGAAGTTGTTTTGAAGTCTCTCTTTAAGGGCATGTGTCCATATCAGCAAATATAGATAACCCGGGTTTTTTCCCAATATTTTTCCTGTTTCAAAAAAATAATAGTGCACAGACGTAAAGAACATAAACAATTACGTCAGTGTGCTACTATTTTTTTGGAAAAATAAAAATGATGGGAAAAAATACAAAATATTTCCCAGTATGACTTTTTTTACTCTGAGTGTATAGTTTCGAAAGCGAATTGCCTCGGATATTTTTCTCTAAAATTAATATTTATCGAGATAAAGTGGAAAAAAATGACGTTTTTTAGTTTTGACCTTGAAGGTGTTATTTACGGAAATTTTCATGATCCTTTTCGTAACCAGCGAGTTAAATTACGTAATTGTACATAGCTTCAACGAAATTGTAGACTTTCGGAACTTTATCCACCTTTTAAATGAATTTTTAACCTAAGATATACTTTATTTCTGTTTCAGGTGGGTCTTTCAATTTCTTTTCCATTCTTACGTATTTTGGTGAGTGTAATTTCTTATCTAATTTCTAAAAATATTTTACATCACAATGTAAAAAGCATATATGAAAAAGAGTTATTTCACTTTTTAAAAATCGGTAGAGCAAGTACATTCAGGTGTGATAAGAGTCTATTTCAAGGGAAATATAACAATATTTACAAGAAACGGAATAGTGCAGGAAATTGTATTTGCGTACAGTTCTGTCATGCGAAGCACCTCAGTTATATGTATGTAGTGAAATAGATGGATTAGATAGTAAGGCGTGACTGAAGCGAAAGGACGACCTTCACCATATATACTCGGAAAAAATTATTTTACAAAAAAAGTTTTGCATACTTATATGTTACTTAACATGCTCTCGTGGAACAATTCATAAATTATTCATAAATAATTTATCTGACACTTTCAAATTCTTTTTGCTTCCATAACTTCACGCTTTATACAAATTTTCATTACAATTTACTACGTCTTTACAATATGCACTCGTGCTTTGCAATTTCTAGAAAATTCCTAGCATATTCATGATAACATTATACAAAATAGTCACTTACAAATGTAAGTGTTGTTTTTTTTCTTTTTCTTCATTGATTTCTTGTATTTTCCAAAAAATTTTGCATTCAAGTTTGTTTTATCAGCTTTTATCATTCTTGGAGATACTTTTTCGTATAAAGTATAAATCAAGACTTTAAAAAATGTATAATTTATAGTTTTTGTGATTTTCATATAAATGATCTGAATTTTAATTACACTTGCGCTTTAATGATCAATACACTGAATATTATTTTTAGAAATCTATTGCAGAGATGAAAAGAGAATGTATGTATGTGAAAAAGGTGGAATAGAGCATAATATGCAGTCGGTTTTAATAAGTGACGGTACGTAACGGCTTCTGCAAAGGCCGGTTCTATGTAATCGCTTCTAATCTTCTTGCCATGGCACGCATGATTAACTAAGTGCGGACGAATAGAATCCCATGACTAATTACTCAACCGCGGAAACAAACAGACTAGCCGTCTACTTAGTTCAGAAAACAAGAAGACAGAAAAATCCTTGAGATCCTTTGACAGTTTTTTTCTTTCCCATTCAGTTCTTCTAAACTTCCTATAATGACTAGAAGAAAGTAACCCATTTTTAGGGAAATAGATTCTCTAACTTTCGTTTCATTTTTGCCAATCGCATCCATACATTCCGTTCGCAATATGAAGTTGGTTCGCAGTGATGCTTTTGTTTTTATTTATTTTTTTTCGAAATTTTGTTTTTATCACTAAGGTTTCGGATTGCAATTTATTCCAAACAAATCCGAAGGAAGTTTTCAATACGAATTAATCGGAGGCCCATTCAAAATCAATCCGAACTTTTAATCCAAATGAATCTGGTCAATTCGAATTAATCAGAATTAGAATCCGGTCAGTCCGAATGATTCCGAAAAACTCGGATAAATTCGGATTCATTCGGGTTGACCGGATTTATTTTAACTCTATAATAATTTCAATCTCCCCTTAAAAAAAGTCATGTAACCAAATATCTCGAAAATCTCGCATACATTGTTGTTGCAAATCTGATTGAATATTTAAAAAGCTACGCCAAATTTGGCGAAGTTTGAGTAAATTTAGATGCCAAGGTCGAAAACCCTTTCAGCTTCTAAATCCAGTTATCTTGATAATCCCATGTAGAGGCTTAGTGGTGAGATTTGAGAGAATGCAAATAAATACACGAGATGATGATAGATATTTTGAGAAATGGGTATTTTCAGTGAGGAATTCGGCACGCGATGTCGGATAAAAGACCACTCCAGACAGCAGACCTGGTGACAAGACCGAGGTGGCCAAGAATTCGGACACAAATTGCTAATGAGTTTGTGCGCTGGGTCTGGGCTGTCGCTTGCTCTCATCTTCTCAAGTCTCAGTTATTTGCTAACAACCATCAGAGTTTCTATATTTTCAAAAAAAAACTCCTCTAATTACGTTTATGGAACTTTCGATTGCGGGTTTTCTATCTGTAAAATAGCTCGAGGTCCACCATGACTTACAAGCGAAAAAAACACCTGTTTTACGAGTCCGAACGAAAAAGACACGTCTTTCTTAACTTGTAAATAGACGCGAAACTGAAATATTTTACAGAGGGAGAAGAGCTTAAGTTAAGGTACACTCGACCTTATTGTATTGAAGACGGAGTCTCGACGCTTTTCCAAATTAAAAAGACCGCGAGTCGACATACGGTCGTTCTGAGTTGTATTGTCATACCTGGTGGTAGAGGAATAGAGGCCAAATACAAGTTTTTTTTAGTAACTTATGGTTTTATCGTGTAGAGAATTACAAGTTTTAGTCGTAAAAAACTCATCTCATTTTCGTCAAAAATGTAGCATAAGTGTCTTTTTAACTTACGTACGGCAGAGCTAATCGACCTGTTCTAGATAACTTAGACCTAAAGCTACTGTACCAAAACTGAAATTAGGATGAAAGTTAACCACTCTATAATTTCGCACGCGCTGGTTAGTTCAAATATCTCAAGTCAATGGAACCATAAACGCTAACTGCAAATGTTTTCTTGAATCTTTTGACCGTAACGATAACCGCAGGGCGCGGATATTCAGATAAGGTAAAAATAGATAAAACTAGAAATATACACCGCAAGTGATGAAAGCAGATGCGAATATATAATTTCCTCATTTGCCTATGGAGCGAAGAGAAATCTAAGCACACCTCGATTTTTATCCTCTTTCCATTATTTAACAAAAAAGTGAACTCCTTTCATATTTTATTCAATGGAAAAAGTCAAACTTGTGAAAATTTCAACTAAACATAATTTGTAGCAATACTCGATGGCATATAACCGTAAAATTAGTTGTGCTTATTAAAACTGGGTTACAACCATAATTACTATTTGTCTCTCTCCTTTTTACGTTCTTCCTTAAAAGAGGTGGAAACAATATGTTATCTCTAGAGCGGAGATACTTACACTTACCATTTAGGGAGTAAAGATACAAGTCAAGGATATGTAATTTGCAGAGGTATTAAAAGCAACCGCAGATGAACTGAAAGACATTTTTCAAGGTGATCCCAAAAGGAACTTGGCCGAACGGTAAAATCATAAAAATTCTTTGAAAATCATTCACCGTTAACTAAACCGCGCTTTTAATACTCTGCATAAGCACATTCATGTATTTATTGGTCATTGTACTCCACTTTACGCAACGGTCATTGTGGCGAACCATATTCGGTAACCTGCAAGGCTTACAAGAATTCCCAATTAGCTAGTAACACGCCGCGAGAGTCATCGCCACGGAAACAGTATAAGACTCAAAAATTTGTCAGGATTTACTGCATAGAAAGTCAAGGAAACGTTTTACCTATAATTTCGTTCAGTGTCAAGTCAAGTACACCAAATAAAATTACGACAAACTATTTTTTGCCATATCTGTAATATATAATATATATATATATAAAACTGATTCAAATTTAGAGAGTAGGTTTGAACTTTGAAACAACAACATATGCCAGATTTTAGTGAAATTTCGTTACATCACCTTTTTAAAGATGAATTTTAAGAGTTTTCTAGGAATTTTAAGGGATTTTGACAATTTTCAAGTGATTTTTACGACATTCAAACGATATTTTGCGGAATTTAAAATGAATTCATGAAATTTTAAGAGAACTCAAGAGATTTTTACGATTTTGTGGAATTTTATGAGATTTTCAATAATTTTAAGGGATTTCAAGAAATTTTTCTGTTTTTTAAAAGATTGTATGGAATTTGATGAGATTTCTAATAATTTTAATGGATTTTAAAGAATATAAAGGGATTTTAAATTTTATCGTAGGATTTTAAAGAATTTGAAGAAGTTTCTGGGAATTTTAAGAGATTTTCACGAATTTTAAGCTATTTCGAAGGTTTTCGTGAAATTTTATAAGATATTTCAAGAGGTTTCTAGGGCTTTTAAAGGTTTTTAAGGGATTTTAAATCTTTTCGTGGAATTTCGAGGAATTTAAAGAGATTTCAAAAGGTTTCTAAGAATTTTAAGGCATTTTCAATGTTAAGAATTTTCAAGAGGTTTTTAGGAATTTTTAGAGATTTTTACGAATTTTAACGTGGATTTTAAGAGATTAATGATTTTAATCATTTTTGTGGAATTTTAAGAGCTTTTAAGAGGTTTTCTAGGAATTTTAACAAATTTTAAGGAATTTGGTTTGCAACAACAATGTATGCGAGATTTTCGAAACATTTCGTCAACCACTTTTTTAGAGAGAATTTTGAAACTGTTCTTGAACTTCATTAGACCAACTCCATTTCAAATCAGACAAGTAGTGTTATACTTTGTATCACATAATCGGTCGCTGATGAAATATGTTATTTTTCAACAGAAATCAGACGACACATATTTTTTCCCATTTTGAAAAGAAATCAATTTTCACCAAGTTATGACAATTTGAATTTTTAAGCTTGTTTCGAGTATCTGGTAGGGTTTGTGATTAAAAAAAATTTTTTTTTGCTGAATTGGTACTTATTTTATGAGGAAGAAATCATGTAAATTTATGCGAGCTAAATGAAATATTTATGTTTTTTAAGAAAAATTTCTTAGGGTCACTCGATATCTTTTAAAATCCCAGGCAACGCCGGGTAAAAACATAATTTAGACAAGGTTGTGCACTTTTCGGTATGTGAGGTTGGAATTTAGTTCCCCATGGAATGTTAAAAATAATACATGCATATCTTCAGGTAGGAAACGATCGCGTTGCATGAATTTACAACATAGCACAATTATAAATAGAAACGGCGCGACAGTGAGAACTATAAATTCTCAGTTTGAAATATAATGTGTACTTTATATGTCATGCCGGAGATCTTCGTCGATTGGTAAACAATCGTTGACGTTCACTCAAAATATCACAAAAAAAGTCTAGTCTTTGTTACAGCTTGTTTTTGTTACATCTTAATTTAAGTCCGTCTTTGGACTTAACGCTATAGCGTTAAATAATAAAATAATTAAATCTACTCTCTCAATCTGAATCAGTAAGAAGTTACTAATGAAATAGAGCCAATTCGTTTACTAATTCATTTATTAAGGCTTACTAATTGATTTAGTTACCCTTACTAAATGAATTAGTAGTTTTTTACTATGAATTAGTAGTTTTTAACTAATTAATAGTAAAAACGCTTACTAAAGTGAATTAGTAAACAAATCGGCACTATTTCATTAGTAACTTCTTACAAATTCAGATTGAAAGAGTAGCATTAAGTCTAAAAACGGACATAAATTAAGGTGTACTAAAAACAAGCTGTAACAGAAACTAGACATTTTTTCTGTGATGACTCCCATTAATCATCCAACTTTTGCCATACAAACATTCAAAGTATGCGAAACATCACAGGTCTTTAGATTGAAAGGAAACAAAAATTGTTAGATTATTTGACTGTTTGTCAGATTTATTCGTTCCGTATATGCTTTCAAGTCGAAAATAATAATATTTCGTTAGAGTAAGGTGTACATGAAAGTGGAAAAGTTATGAAGTCGAGGTGGATTTGTGAAAGTGAGGATAGAATATATTCATAGAGATGTATAATTTAGCAACATTGTACTTTGGATATCCGGATAACTTAATCTCCGATAAGTTAGAAGGCTGTAGGTATTAAAAGGTTTCTGGTGCAGTCTGCCGTCTTCGTAATAGACGTTGCAAAGACTATTTGGCGCGTCGACGACTCGGAACGAGCCCACTAAGTCTTTCGTTACTACTCCACGTTGGAATAATAGACGTGGAGCATACCGAGGTTGGCAGCAATTTTATGCCAGACTGGAATTTCTACTGCATCTAGGGTTTCTTGTTCTCCTTCAAATCTCTCCTATAATTCTCCGAGTGCATGTTCCTCCAGTTGCATTCTCCTTTGTATGAAACCAAGTGGACGACAGTTACCAGAATTGTATAGTATACATCATTACAATTTTATTGTCCTTAATGCTTTAACCATTGTGAAGTATTATCAAGTGTTTTTGTAGAATGTATTCCAACACTTGTATCCAATCTTACAACTTGTACCATCAAAATCTCAAAATTAATTCTTTTAAGAGTATCCCGTACAGAAATTTTGATGGGGTCTTGGTCAGTTTTCTGCAGTTTTAATGTGGTCTTGATCTGAAAAACTGGAAAGGACCCCACAAGGCACGTCACGCTCTCACTGGTAAATACCCCACGTAGGAAAAACTGGTCAATACCCCATCAAGATTAACAAACTATTCTGGATTCATTATTTGCAATATTTACTTACTTAACTACTTAATTTTATGAAAAAAAATTCTATTATAAAAAAGAGGTAGTAATTATATCGAAACAAGTGTTTGTAAGGAATTCCTAAAAGAATTTAAAATTTTTTTAAAAAGTATTTCAAGGGATTTTAAATGATATTGACGAATTTTAAAGGATTTTCAAAAGATTTCAAGTGATTTTAATTAATTTAAAGCTATTTCAATAGACTTCAAGTGATGTTAAAGAATTTTTGAAGAATTTCAAAGGAATTGAAATGAGTTTCAAGATTTTACAATAATTAAAAAATTTTGTTAATGTATTTCAGGGGTTTTAAATAGTATTAAAGAATTTTAAAGGATTTCAAGAGATTTTAGAGAATTTGAAGAGATTTCAAGTGATTTTAGGGAATTTAAAGAGATTTCAAGTGATTTTAAAGAGTTTTTCAGGAATTTCAAAAAAATACAAAATAGTTTCAGAATTTTCAATTATTTAAAAATATTTATAAATATTGTAAGGGATTTTAAGAGAATTTAAAAAAAGTTAAGAATTTTTTATAAATGTCAGGGTTAATTTTGTATTTTTTTTTATATTTGAACATTATTATTTGTCCATTTACGGAGGTAAATGGCCTAGTTTTAGCAAAAAATACTTGTT
>JAUESH010000040.1:9633748-9646400 GCA_032275165.1 Synergus magnus
TTTGAGAGAATTCCAAGGGATTTTCAGCGAATCACAAAAATTAGATCTAATAATCTAATACCTTCTCTGATGAGAATATAAAAATAAAAAAAAAAGTGAAAAAACTTAAATATAAGTTTGCGAACATACAGAAAGACGATTCGATACGATCATAAACAAAAGATTGACGTATGTGGCATTTCGAAAGATATTTCGGGAACCGACTGAATCCTAGCGAGGTACCTAACCGATTTTCTCGGTCCGAATGCAATACTAAGAGATTTTAAGGGTTTTTATTTTATTTTAAGGAATTTCAAGGAAGGAAATTCCGCTTATTCGGAACACACATATAGAGATTCAGTTTTATACATATTAGATTATTCTTATTATTTTTTATAATAAGGAATTTTAAAAAATTGAGAGTCTACGTAATTGATGTAATCTTACAACTCAGAACACTTTCTTGTACCAAGATGTCCATGTGGGTGGAATTCCTCTTCCCTTCTCTTTTCGCATTTTTTTTCCTTAGATATCTTTCGTTATCTGTTCGTCTGTATCGTCCTTCCCTCTTTAAGTAATATTTCACTCAGAGAAACATGTTGAGGTCATAAGCACTGAACTCACGTAAAATTTTCGCTCATGTTAAAGGAGACTTAATGAGACAAGAATTTCAAATATTAAAGAGTGATACTGACTCATATTTTCTCGTGATTCCGTTACACGTCTTTGTAAAAGTTGAGCTCCTACGTACATAAATTTGGAAGTACGTATAATTGTATATTCCACTTTAAAAGCATCTTTTAATTCCACTTTATGAAATGAAAATGATTTGAAAGATGCTGTGGAATTTATTTCAAATAAAATTGCAAATGACCTTGATGAAGAATAATCTCTGGCATTAACCAAATTAAGTATCTTGTAAAACGAAGAGAGGGTGTCGTCTCGTGAATATCTAATGCGAATGATTGATGAAGACACGCTTTTGACGTTGATAGTATTCTCATCACATTACGTTACCAAATTATAAAAAAGCCATTAACTCAGATGACAGAACGGGTATTTTCGTGCGAGTGAAATGAGCGAAAGTGGCAGGGCTACCTGACTGTGAATTCGTTACGTTTTAGAAGCGTGTCGATTCCTCGATAGAATCGAAAGACTTTCTCGCGCGTTTCCTGTCGAGAAACAATGAAGCAAACTGGCTAGTTAAGACTCGCAAATGAATGAGAGAAACAATGAAGAAATGAGAACGAGAGTTAATTCAATGCTTAATCTTAAACTGCAATTATAAGCTTTGAGTCACCGACCAAACGTTCAGGAAGGAGAATTCGATGTAATAATTACACTGAGGCGATTATGTGATCACTGATTGGCTGCAGGGTGTGTGTTACATAAATTGACTAGGTAGGTTCCTGTAATGCTGAATTAATTTTATTGTGTTCATTTTCTATATTCTATTTTAATCGTCTATACTCAAACGCAGTTGCATTGTTAGGATTTCTTGATTGATTCAATTAATTGATAGGTGTATTTTATCCCTCAATTATACTTTTGCAACTTTATTATGTTGCAGTTTACCTCAACATTAAGCAGAGTACTTTGTATGATACAATTTAAGGATTAAAACATTGTTTTTTTTTATATTCTCTGAAAATTTTACGAGACAATCATTTTTTAAATTTGATACCGCGGAATTCCTGATCTTTATTGCCAATAAAGATCATTACTAACGAGAGTCACATCCGGGATTCTCAAGGTGTCGGACTCGCCATTTACGACTTTTGTTATTAGCTGCTTTATAGAAACGATTTTCAGGCACAATTGGGACCATAACAATATATTTTCAATATGGAATCAGGAAATAAGGAGAGACTGTAAGCGTAACGCACCTTGCAATTATATAACACTTATAACTCCCCAATAATCTCGTCTCCTGATATATAATATAATGTGCGATGAAGAATAAAATGAAGAATAAAATATAGACGAAAAAAAGAGAAAAATAACTTTATGTATGCGTCTTATGTCGTTTTGTCTTTCTGTTTCCGGTTCTGAGAAGTGATTCTAAATTGTATATTATAGACACGATAGTGCAGGTCGTTCATCTGGCGATAGGGGTAATGATGGTACCTAAAATTATGACTTGTCGCATTTGTAGGAAATGAGCCTCTTCTGTCGTTTTCTTGATAGCAATAGGGGCGTGTTTAAGATTCCAGTAATGCCGCTTAGATTAATTTAAGTTCATCTAAAAATAAACCAACAATTTCATAAATTGTATTTATAATAATATTTCAATAATTAATATACTCTTATAAGTAGAAGAAAGCAATTGTTTTGAAGACGGGTTCAATACATCCCTGAATAGGAAAACTATTACTCTGCAATAACAACATTTCGAGTTACAGTTGGACGGTATTCCATTGTGAAACCGTTATCTGCCGGTAGAAAAAGAAGCTGCTGTGAGAATTGAAAGACGAAGACGAGTTCTTAAGATGAAAGTAGTGCTCCATTAATTTTTATCCAATATTAGACTCAAGCAACAATAACAATCTTCGCCACTGAAACGATAATATCTAACAAAAAGCAAGCGTAAATACTCAGCATTACAGAACGAATCTTATTTAAATTTTATCGTCAGAAAGTCATAATATATACCCTTTTCAAGTTTTATTTATATAAACATATTATGGAATTATTTCATTCATAAAACTATGAAAAAGTTATTTTACTCGCTTAACTCGAAAATATCATAAAATTCTTTAAATTTATATCGTGAAATTATTAAATCACTAACCCTTAAAATTAAAAAAATGATGAAAATGAAGTTTGCAACATTTACAACGAAAAATTATTTTTTTTTAAAAAAACACAAGATCTAAAATTTTATTGTGTTATATAGTTCCATTTAATGTCAAAAGAAGCCCAAAATAGTTTCAACCCCCTACCACACTAGGATCACCCTCAAAATCATCCCTTAAGTACAAAAAAATCATTATAATTCCCTTGGCTTCGAAACCTTAAATTTTATTGCTTCAAATGGTCCCACTCAATGTCCAAAGAAGCCCAAAACAGTTTCAACCCCCTAACACACTAGGATCACTCCCAAAATCAACCCCTAAGCCCAAAAAAATCATTAAAAATCCCTAAATTTCAAAACCTATAATTTTATTGCTTTAAATGGTTCCATTAAAAGTCCAAAGAAGTTCAAAAAATTTCATCTAACTATGCCTCTAGAATCACCCTCAAAATCAACCCCTAAGCACAAAAAAAGTCATTATAAATCCCCTAACTTCAAGACCTAAAATTTTATTATTTTGAGGGACTTCATTTAATATCCTATTGTTTTATTATTTTGAGGGACTCCATTGAATATCCAAATAAAACCGAAAAATTTTCATCCAGCGACCCCCACAGGATGACCCTGAAAATCAACCCCTAATACAAAAAAATCATACCATTTAATGTCTAAATAATACCGAAAAAGTTTCATCCGCCAATCCCCATAGAATCATCCACAAAATCAACCCCTAAGGGATTTTTAATGATTTTTTTGTGCTTAGGGGTTGATTTTGAGGGTCATCCTATGGGAGTGGACGGATGAAACTTTTTTAGTATTATTTAGACATTAAATGGAACTATTTAACAGAATAATATTTTAGATCTCGAAGTAAAATGATTTATGATTTTTTTTTTTTACTAAAGGTATGATTTTGAGGGTGATCCTAGTGTGGTAGGGGGGTGAAACTGTTTTGGGCTGCTTCTTACATCAAGTGGAACCATTTAGACTATTTAGAGCAATTAAATTTTAGGTCTCGTTTTTTTTTTGAAAATTAATTTTTCATTGTGGTAAACGTTACAAATTTCAGCTTCATGAAACAATTTTTATTTGAACGGCCTAAAATTGCTGAATTTCAAATTGGAATCATGTAATTTTGTCTCTTTTTTGTATTTGAATATTATTAATTGTCCATCGGATTTGAATTAATACATAGATCGGAAACATCATTAAGGTTGTAGGATTATAAATAGAAGATACACCTAAAATTACGTACTTCTCTATTGTTAGAAGACTCCTTTATTTTTCTTGAATTCCAAATCTGAAATTAGGAATCCTAATAAAAAAAACTTAGGGACCTTTACAAGGTTGAACTCAAAGTTTGAAAAATATTATTTACAATGACAGAACATAATGCGTGTTGAGAATTCATATTTTTATTTCATTCACAGAGGGAACAATAATACATTCAGTTGCTGGTCGTTAACACCATACGCGTTCATGGTCTTCTTCATCTTCATAGTCATGAGAAGTCACGGGATGTCGACTCTTCCATAATTCATGTATCATCTCCCGGGGATCAATGAGCTTAAATCCAATGACGTGTATTTTGCGATTGGATAATGCAAAGTATATTTAAAACTAGCAATATTATATGCGCGCTGAAGTGCGCGGGAAACATTGCATGGAAAATTAATAATATTCAAATACAAAATAGATACAAAATTACATGATTCCAATACGAAATTCAACAATTTTAGGCCCGTCAAATAAAAATTTTTTCCACAGAATCTTTGGAAAGTCATAAGAATCTTTTGAAATCCCTTAAAGTTCCATGAGGAACTTCAAAATCTCCTAAAATCACTTAAAATTCGTCAAATGCCCTTAAAATTCGTCAAAATCTCATAAAATTCGTTGAAATCTCTTAAAGTTCCACAAAATCTTTTAAAAATTCATAAAAAATCTCTTGTAATTCCTTAAAATTCTACAAAGAACTTTAAAATCACTTAAAATTCATCAAAATCCCTTAAAAATTTGTCAAAATTTCTAAAATTACCAGAAATTCCTTGAAATTCCTTAAAATTCCATGAAAACCTTTCAAATATAATGTTACTAATTCAGTTAGTCAAATTCTTACTAATTCAGATTGACAGAGCATAGTATCGCTAATTAACACGAATGTCAGAGTTTAATGAAGGTAACTTATTCTTTTATGGAAATATGAACGATAAATTCTCATATATTCTTTCTTTTAGCATGGAAAACTCATCCTAAGCGATATAGGAAGAAGTTGAAAGCTGTATATTGTCTTTCTTCTCTTGAAGAACATTGAAAAATGCGTTGCACAGCAAGTCATTTGCAAAGGTAGTTTCTCGTCTCAGCCCCAGTGGATGCTGACTCATCAGAATGATCTTTTAAGAAGGGTGATTGCGAAGTGGTTCCAAGTGGTTCCAAGTGGTCTGTTCAGCTTGCTTACAGCCACGCCTCGTATTGTTTGTTATCATTGCACAAATGCACACTGCGTACTGACATTCAGAGGTATTTCTGTACCATCGGGTGGTACACACGCATGTTTTTTTGCGATACACAGAAGACATTGTATGATTTAGCCTTGACACTAGATTATCGAGCATTGGTGATAACGAGCGACTGCTGTGAACAACGACGTAAATTATAAATAAAATAGTCCTATTGCGTTCGATCGTTAACTTCCGTTATTAACAGCGTGAAATGTTTGCTGAGAGCACTCCAGGGATGTCTTTAATGTCAACGTTTCAAGCATCCTTGAAATTAATATCAGCGGGATAAAATGAATGAAAGTCAAGTTAACGCTGCGTAAGCAACTGCATCTTTTAAAGATGCACTTCAGAACGTGTTTCTGACAACTAAATTAGAAAACCGTAAATCTTAAAAAAAATACAAGAAATGTTTTAAAAGTAAACGTTTTTAGATTTTACCTGGTTTGCGAGTTGTTTATAGCTTTCACTGGCACTATTACAGGCTCGGCGAAAATTCTAAACTCGCTTTGATGGCGTATAAGTGAACTGGTCTGGCCTGCGTTAAGCATGACAATGGTATTTTTTGTACTATAAGTACATGTCAATGTCACTGAACCCGATGGAGAACTATATAGTGTACGCGTTTACGCACCCATGGTATCGATGCAGAGGCGTGTTTCTGCGATCCGGTGTCAAGGACGATTATGAGATTTTATTCTATAAATAAGTTTTGTTTCTTTCAAGCGCTCTTATATTTCAAAATTGTGCGAAGCACATAAATTGTAATAAATATATCTTTTTGTTTCAGGTATGTTCCGCTTCAACTGCAACTGAGTCGTTTCCACTTCCTAGTAAGAAATTTTAATTAACGAATCAGTAAATTTGGACTATTTTGAATTTATCAAATTTCAAAAGCAAAAGGGTATTTCCCCTCAAAACCAAAAAAGTGTCCCGAATAGCTTCGGTCTCCCCTATTTAAAAAAAAAATTTAATTCGCAAGCACTTTCAAAAAATATCTTTAAAAACCCTGAAAACATAATGACATAAAGACAAAACATAAAAACAATTCGCGATTGATAGGAATTTGAACCGCCTCAAAATGATATTATATGCCAAAGAAAAATCAGAACCTTCACTCTAAAGTAGGAAAACGATGACTGGAGGAAGAACCATTTGAAATCGAAGTAGGAAGTATCGACTTATGGTACACTATATGAGTGTTCATTTATCTACCCGCATCATAACATCTTAACTGGCAGCATAAGTGCAGCCTCCTCGGGCGAAGGTCGCATAATTATTAATCAGATTAATCGTGCTCGATTTTCTCAGTGTTCGTCCTTCAGTCTACTTTCTACAATGTGTATTGTAGAAAGTTATTACTAAATAGGTTTGGTCTTCGAACGCTCAGCGTCGATAAGAGGAGTCCATATTCCGTAAATTGGTAGCACAAAGGCAAGCATAAAATCGCGTGCGAGTTAACAATTTCGCCTTTTATGATATAGAGAGTTAGCTGAAAGCCAAGTGGCTCTAAACGATTATCCTTAGGGAGCAAACTAATTATAAGCCACGTTTGCCATAAACAGGTAGACATTACAAATAGTATAGAGGCGCAGAGACCTGCATTAGCTAAGAAGAGTTAAGAGATATGCCTACTTGAACTATTATATAGGATATGCTCGGTGTTGAAATGCATACTCAAAACGATCAGTTTGCTTGAATCCTTTGTCCCACATTCCTTATACATAAGCACAATTATTATAATGGTAATCGGCGCAAGAACGGTACTAATGTTCTTCGTGAAGTTTAATACTTTGGAAGTACGTATGTTTAGATGCTATTTCTAGCACACATCATCGCTCTGGAGATGATGGATGAAAGTTTTTCGGAGAAAAATATGAGATTGGGTGGAGATGAATTCTTGGGTGTCTATTATTTACTATCCAGCTTGAGGAGGATGTAAAATCAAATTAATTACACGGGACAATTTAGAAAATATTTGGACTGTTTCTACTTTTTACTTTCCTTAATATAATACTTCTTTGAAAATAATTGAGCTTAATTGAAATGAAATATCTAGGGTGGGATTTTCTTCTTGCAAATAGACTTCCTGTTTGAAGGAGAAGATCAAGTTCAAGGATTTACTTTGTGCTTTAGCTAATGATCGTTATACCAGTATGTCGCTCGACACGCCAATGGACTTCGCAACCAGAGAATAGCTTTGCTCGCGTGATCGAAACCCAAAATTTTTTTCACGTAATCGTGGGAAGCTGGCAAAACGATTTTGCTCCGAACACACGATTCCTTCTATTCAGAACGATTGATATCGAACACACGTGTATTTGTACAAGGTTAAAACACCTACCACAAATTGATATAATGGAGATTGTTTATTAAATGAAATTAAAGTTTTCTTCCTACACATATACTTTCAATTAGCATACTCTCTAAATCTGAATTAGTTAAATCTTGCTAATTGATAGTACTTTCTTACTAATTCAAATAGTTCGAAATCGTTTACTATAAATTAGTAAAAAGTTACTAATTCAATAATTAGTAAAAAGGACGAACTAAATGAATTGATAACTCGCTACCAAATGAATTAGTAACCCTACTACTAAAGGAAATAGTAAATGCCTAATAAAGAAATTAGTTAGACTTTCGTTGGTTACTAATCTAAACAATAATTAAAAAATAATCTAATAATTGAAGTTATACTTAATTAAATTTTATTAAAAAGCTTTAAAATTTTACAACCACGGATTTAATTAAATTATGAAATCTCTTTATAAACATGAAGAAGTTAAAAGATAAAGAAGCTTTCTATAAAGCCTTATTAAACTATTAAAATTAAAATACTTAAAATTCTAGAAAATCTTTTAAAAATCATAAAAATTTTTTGAATTCCCTTAAAATTTTACGAAAAACTTTAAATTGCAAAAAGTTACATTTATTATTATCGACAAAAAGTTTTTTAAGGAGTTGAATTATACCGTTAATTAAAAAAATAAATATTTATTCCTTTATATTTTGCACTTTTAGTTTTCAACAATTACATTTATTTTTTTTTATTTAACGTTGTTATGGTGACATTCACAGTTTTTTAGAACTTATATCACATATTAATATCTGTACATATTTGTTTTAACTTTGATATATAACAATATTCACAGCTTTTTACAACTTACTTAAGAATTTTTACGAAATACACACTTATTTATCCAGTACACATTTTCTTTCTTTTCGAACTTTGTTATGATGACATTACATTTTAGACGATACATAAACTAAACACAAAAGAACACAAAACGAAAAATAATTTGTTAAACGAAAGTAGCTTTTTTTTCCTTAAGAAAATAAAATGTTTTAGCCTCTTGGACTATAGCGATTATTTAAATATGTAAATATGTTTCACTTCGAGTTTATTTTAAACAAATTTATACTCGTGAGCTATCGATTCGACTCCCTATCAAAAAAAATTATATTTTATGTTTTCCCTCTTTGTAGAGTTGCTTGATGAGAATTCGAAGTAATCTAAAGATTTTTTCAAATCCATAGAGAGATATGATCTTCAATTTTTTAATAATTTCTCCTTCTGAGATGTTAGGCTTCTTTTCTAGTTTCTTCAGTTTTCCTCTGGAAAACAGAACAAAAAATTGAGTTTTCAAAATGTAGGATTCTATATATATAAATTAAAAAAAAAGAATAACTTTTATATACTACGGAAAATTTCTTAATATTAAGCACTTCCAAATAATAAATGTAACTTATAAATTACTTACATTATGATGTCGGTTTCCAATGCAAGTTCTCGAAGACCGGAAGTATCGGGTAATTCTGCTGTCTCGGAATCATGAAGACTCTAAAAACATATATTTAATTGCATAAACATAAATCGATTGATTAATGTTATTATTGATTTCACTTTTATGATTATGAATCACTTTCACAAATAATGAAATAGATCTAATTCAATGGTTTAAGATTATGCAAACTTAAATGCACTTTTTTATACTACTAACCATGTTTTCAAGCAGTTGGCAAATTTTCTTTAATGACAGCTTTTTATCCAACGGTTTATTGTCCATTCGCATCTCCGACAGCCTGGAAAAAAACATTTAAATAAATAAACTAAATTTGAGTTCGGCTAATCAAATATATATATAAATCATAAATTTTTTATTTAATTGCTGTTGTAAAAAATTTGATGTCACTTACATACTAGCGATTTTGCGAAACTCGTTGAGAGTTCTTTTTGCCATTTTTTTGGACGACTTGGCTTTTATTTTCTCATCCTTTGTTTGACTTTCGCTTTTGCACAAATCTTGGCTTTTTATTGTTACTGTAAAAATAGTAAACGTGAAAATTGTTTTTAAAAAAAATATTTTTAGTGGAAAAGGGAATTTTGTAAATTTTGTGGCAAAAGGAATTTTTGAAATTTTATCCTTACAGCCGTTTTCCATTATTCCAATCTTTTCTCGAAGTTTAATGGAATCTAGAATTTCCGAGATGATGTCTGAGACGATGGATTTTTCGATGGACTCATTTTTCGTAATATCTTTATTCGATTCTTGCGTTTTTGACTGCAATTCCATTTTGTCGACAGACACGGTCGTTGCCTCTGAAAAGGTTATAAAACAGCTTTAGAAATGAAATTACGCAGAGTGATTTTGAATTAAATATGTCTAGTACAATAAAACGGAAAGGAAAAATTAATCGTACATAATGAAATACTTTTAAACATTTAAAAACTCTAAAAATCACTTTAGGCTTTATTTTTATCAGAATCACGTATGACTCATTTTTTGATATGACTTTAGCCTCAAATTGGACAATAATTTAACATAATTTCACGACTGAAAAAAGATGATTTTAAAGTCATAATAATAAAATTCAGATAACGATGCTTACCTGAAAAACGAACTGTGCAATTTTCTTAAACGTGCGTGTTACAACAGTAACGAACTGTCTGCCTTGGGGTGATTCAACTGATTGAAAAGTTTCACACAACGTTTACAACTCTTGCTCAAAGTCACGGTCAAGTTCATAAACATAAACAATCTCGGTCCTTACTCTGGTAAACTGTAATTTATATTCAAACAGCCTAGCCTTAACTGTCTTATAAAATGTAATGCCAAACAAATTTTCACTCTAAAACAAACAAAAAATTATTATTGGAAAAATTTTAACTATAATATTACACTATGAAAATATTAAAATCTATCTTTAAATCTATTAAATCTTGCTGGTACTTTAGAAAAACTCTTTATGTAAGTAGAAAAGTTATAATTAATAAAAGTTTTAATGCTTATTTCACGATTAAAAGTAAAACAGTATAAGTTTTGATGCACTTTTATACAAATTATGGCAATTTTCTTCGTAAATATATAAATTACTAAACTTTATTACAGAAAAATTATTATCCAGCAGAAAAATATCTTTCGCATTTATTGATTTTCTATTAGTGTTTAATGTCTATTAATGACTTTTCTCCGATGATAAGAGTACATAGATAAACTATATATATGTACATGTAATGCTCGACTCTAAAGTCTGAATTCACCAAACTGTGGATTGAATATAATACATTCTTGAAATTTCTTGATTATTGTTGTTGTAACAATGTGGGCAGCCTTTCAAAGTTCACGACAATCAATGATTAATATCTTGGAACAGTGTTAGTTTTGCTACTGAAAAGTTGAACAAAAACAAATCTCGATCAAGGATTAGATAACAACTCGTTCGATAAGATCGATTCTTAGATTTATACCTTTCTCCTCGTAAGGAGAAAAAGGTTGCGAAAAATGTGATGCACGTTAATTAAGCTTTGCACTGATTTCCCATCGCAATCAAAGTACTGAGTCTGCGTTTGATTGTGTACGTATATACGAACTCTAAATCGAATCGTTGAACATCTTAGTGGGCTGTTCGTTCATTGGGCAGAGTCTATTATGTAAAGGCGAATTCAGGAAAAAGGTTACTTACTCGCGAGATAAATAAACACGATTAAATGCCAAAAGCCCACGGAAGTACACATATACAACACGCAATCATTTCTACAATAAATTACATACAAGAAAAGAAACTGTCATTTCAGTGATGAATGAAGTGCTTCTGAAATTTTCAGGAATTTATCGAGTTGATTTATTTGTACCTTTACATTCTTAAACGTTCGAGTGGCACTTGATTTTTAATTTTTAAAAATGTAATGTAAACTCGTTTCTACTAGAATGTCATCTAATGTCACTAATTTATGTATATGGTAATTTTTAAAAATCGAATGTTAAAATATTGAATTCGTTTGAAATTTCTTTAAAATTCTTTAAAATCACTTGAGATCTTTTGAAAATCCTTTAAAATTCTTTAAGATGTCATGATATCTTTGAAATCTTGTAAAATCATGTAACTGCCGTTTGCAACGTTTATAAAAGATTGTTTAAATGGCAATAAAACAATACAATAAAAGCTCTCACGTTCGATTTTTTCATTCTACTGTGTTTTACAATCCCCGGACTCTAAAAAAAAAAAGATCTCAAAAAAAAATTTCTAAGCGCCCACTAAATGCTCTGTTCTCAGATTTCTTTCCAAATATTACTAACAAATGATGAATTCAAAAAAAGTTTTATCCCCATATCTGTCCCGGAGGACAGCTTAATTTCACCCCCAATCTCGTTTTAAGACAAAAATCTCGAAAAAAAAATTACCAAGTACCCTCTAAATGATCTGTTCTCATATTTCTTTCCAAATATTACTAGCAAATGATGAATTGTGGTACCAAAAAAAGTTTCATCCCCATATCTACATTGGAGGACTGGTAAATTTCACCTCCAAACTCGTTATAAGACGAACATCTCGAAAAAAAATTTCCAAGTACCCTCTCAATGCAGATATGGGGATGAAACTTTTTGTGATAACACACATCATCATTGGCTAGTAATATTTGTAAAGAAATCTGAGAACAGATCATTTAGAGGGAAGTGGAAATTTTTTTTTGAGATTTTGGTCTTATAACTAGTTTGGGAGTGAAAATAAGCAAGGCTCCGGGACAGATATGGGGATGCAACTTTTTTTGTTACCGCGCATCATCAT
Organism: Synergus magnus; assembly: GCA_032275165.1. Classification (NCBI taxonomy): domain Eukaryota; kingdom Metazoa; phylum Arthropoda; class Insecta; order Hymenoptera; family Cynipidae; genus Synergus; species Synergus magnus. The sequence continues at coordinate 9,646,085 of JAUESH010000040.1, forward strand.
TGCTAGTAATATTTGGAAAGAAATTCGAGACCTAAGAACGTCATTTAGATGTTACTTTGAATTTTTTTTAAATTTCTGTCTTATAACGAGTTTAGGGATAAAATTAACCAGTTCTCCGGGGTAGATATGGTGATGAAATTTTTTTTTTTGATATCACAATTCATCATTTGCTAGTAATATTTGGAAAGAAATCTGAGAACAGAGCATTTAGTGGGTGCTTAGAAATTTTTTACGGAAACTGTTGCGTTGCGGATCATTAACACGACAAATTTATACGTTGATTTGTGTGTGTTTGATCACACCTTGTTCTCTCGAA
>JAUESH010000040.1:9655860-9667700 GCA_032275165.1 Synergus magnus
AAGAACATCTGCAGATCTCTGTCTATAAATTACAGTTTTAGGAATTTACAATGTCGAGATGGATTTAGGCTTCAACAGAAACGATTTATAAATGGATTTAAAAAAATTTTGATTTTCGTTTATAAACGTTGCAAACGGCAGTTATTTGTGAAATCTCTTGAAAATCTTTGAATTATTTTTATTTCTTTTAAAATCCTTAGAAATTTTGTATCATTCAAAATTCCTTGAAATACTTAAAAATATTTTTGGATAACTTAAAAATCTTGAAACTCTTCTGAATTCTTTTGAAATCCCTTTAAAATTCCTTAAAATAATTTGGTAGCTCTGATGTCGATTCTAAAATACAGGCGGCGAATACAAATCCAATCAAGGTGAAGAGAAAATGTGGCTTTAGATTTCGAAATTGCGAGAATCTATTTTCGATATAACCACAACCTCTTTTTTATGATAGGATTAATTTCAATTTCAACGAAAAAAGTATATAATTCCTCAGGCAAGATAAAATCGCCGGTAGTATTCTGTTTTTTGTTTCCCGTCAAATCACATAACTGCTGCCGTTCGGGGTCATAGTTGATCTGTCCAGATCGAATCTGGACTTTCTCCAGTTCGTGTTTGGTTGAGCGTTTCGTAGCCAGTAGTGGACTGAACATTGGTTGCCTTGGCAGTTGGTGGATCTGATTCCAACTGGTAAGAAAGAGAAGGACGTTAAAACTGAAGAGATGGAAGTGAGATAGGACAATGTATATAAGACTCATAGCTAGAGGCCCTATAGCGAATACGACTTGTCGGATCGAAGGCGATAAGGAAAGTTGAAAACCCATTGTTATGCAGCGATTTGCTGGGTAAATTATCCAAATGCATTAGAATTCAAATGCCGTTGCACGTTCCGCACCGTCTAGCAACGCGAACCCGCCTTCGTGCCCGAAAGACAAATTCGCCAGTCCCGATTACGTACTTATGACAAATGGACTTACAACTTCAAAGTTCACTGCTCTCTTGACAAAATTTCAAAAATATAAATTCCGCTCATTGCTCCTTTCTTATATATTCTATGTATTATCAAATTTAATAATAGAAAAAATCTTAATGCTTATAAATCTTTACAGTAATTAATTTCCTGACAAGATGTACAAAGGAATTATAAATAACGACATATTTATCAGACGATGTATTTACATAATGATACTTTTAATAACTTACTAGCTTGACATCGAAGTTCAGTAAATATTCTTCCTCCTCTTAAAGAAAGCTACAATTATTTTACTCGATTTTTTTCTTGGAACAACGATTTTTCTTGTCTTTTTCACCACATAAACTTCTGGACAAATTCTTTCGAATCCATAAATCTGGTAATCCTGGCATTGTCAGCCTGAGTACAATCTGATCAAAGCGTCTCGCATACGGAGAAGCTGGTTCCAAAATAATAGTGCCTATTGCAGAAGATACCTTTTCCTTCACAACCATAATATCAGATTTTTCACAGGTATTTTTTGCATTTGCTACCATCACACGCGCAAAACTCTCTCTTATTATGTAGGCTGAATTGTTTCCTTTTACCAGATTTATCATATATAACACATTTCCGGTCTCATTGAATATGTGGGCCTTGTCCAATAACAGACGGGAGTCACTGTAAGTGACACCCGTCAAGTAAGTTCGGATACAATAAGAAATGTGTGTGTTGTGTACTTATTGGTAGTGGTCCCAAATCTGATGATATGACATCTGCCAAAGTTGCAATTTCTACTTTAGTTTTCTGCTCGGAGGCAATAGTAGTGAAAGCTGTACACCGAGAAAAATATATTCTTCGTTTAAGCGGATTCCTCTTATTCTGATGCAATTTTTTTCCTCTACAATATGGTATGCAAAGTATTCTCTTATTTTAAAAATCCTCTGACATTCCTTAAAATCTCTTGAAATTTCTTAAAATCACGTAAAATCTCTATGAAATCCCTTGAAATTCTTTAGTCATTTGAAATATCTTAAAATCCCGAGCAAAACCGGGTAAATTTCTGTTAGTAAATAAATAAAAATAAAATGTATTTCGGAACTTTTTTTTTTGGTAATCTCAATCCAATAAATGTCAAAACAAAATAAATTTAAAAAATTCGTCAGACTAGACGTCGGAAACCAACCCGATTTTTAAATCTTATTTGTGTAGATCAATAAATTTGTGTTTTACACAATAAATAGGTTGAAAGATATCCGGCATACATCTTTCACACTAATTTATATCCTTTTCTCAATAAATCTGTGTAGGTTCTCCTCGCGAAAAGTATACATAAATGCCACATGATTATGGTGTAGGGTCGCCCAGGTGAAGAGGGAAAGAATTTAACCGTGACCTTACGAGTTCAGGATCTTCGACCCAGCGCGAGACTAATTGCGAGGAAAGAGAAAAGGAAGCAGGCTTATAAGTCCGTGCGTGCAGTATGATGATTTCTTGCAAAAATATTTATTTAAGTACAGCATATACTGAAATAGTCAATGCTTTTTGATTCATCACAGAGGAAGCTTTGTAGCGGTGACAATTTCCAGATCCCAAAAATAGCTCTTTTTTAAATATATTTCAAGTTGAATATATCTAGTATGAAGTTCTAAGAAATAGTCCCGATGTTTATCAAAATATTTAATTTTACATTTGTTATCTACTTTTATAATTTTTGTAAAATAGATTTTTCATCTATAACTTTTCAAATTATCATAATTTGATGTTGGTGTAAGGAAAGGAAAGATTTCTTGTGTTGACACGAATCAGATGACCTAATATTAATACATTTGATTGAAAAATAAATAATATTCGTTCAATATTGGATAAAATAATATTGATTTTAAAAATTTTTAGTAGTAAATAAAATTACTATACTGTTCTAAATTGAATTTATCAGTCATAGATCATTTTTTAAAATTTCTTTCTTTTAATTATTAATTTATTCCTCTATGAGAAAGCAAATAATTTAACTATTTAATCATAATGAAGAAGCAAAATGAGCACCATACAATTATAAATACAAGCAAAGGAAAACACCCAAGATATCGAATTCACAGCTAGTTTCTTAAGTTATTATTCCACAATGCTAATTAATGCATCTTTGAGTTCATCTCCAGGTAGTTGACTTGAACAAAGATAGTTTTGCTTGCCTGACGAAACTGTCGAATAAATCATGTCGACGTGGATTAATGGCTTGTTGAAAGTGTAGCTGAGGCTCGACTCTAGTTTGCTTAATGTCGAACAATTAAAGTCAATAGCTTTGCTTTAACTTTCAATTACTAGCAGGCATGTTATTTTTTTATCCATTGGATTTATTTTCCAAGTGATATAATTTGATGTTTATCATCAATTATAAAAGATTTTTAAAATTGGGCTTGGACACTGAATGAAACAGAGGTAGATTCCCTAGTTTTAGCAAAAAATATTATTGTTGAAAATGTAAAATTAGCGAAACTGTATTTGCTCTTATGTTAATTACCACGTGTCCTTAACTATAATGTATCGGAAGAGTTAATTTATAGTGAGGCTGCTAAATACCGATGTCCTCTCGATAAATCATCTTGCATATCGTTCTTCTCAGATCAAATATAAAATTATGTCTTTCACTTAAAAGGTCATTAGAAAATTCCTTCTGTAATAATTAACATGAAAAATTCCTCTTATCTACTAAGAAAATGTATGATACCCAATAATTGAAATTTGTTAGTTGCTTTCTCTTATTTTATAATTTCATACCTCTTACTTCAGACTCTTAACCTGGATTCATTTTTTTAACTCCACACTTGGAAGTTCCCAAATTTATTAGCCACCTAAAGAAGTTGTTTCACTCAATAAAAGATAATAACTGCATTGCTCGCAAAAAATAATACATCGTTACTACATTGTAGGGATGTGTAATTCGAATAATTTAAAAATATATTGCGTGCACCCTGTCGGGAAATTCAAATCTCTTAAATCTTCCAATGTGACATCCGAACCACACCCGCAGTGCAGAAACAGATTCAGGTCTTGATTGCAACCTTATTTGATTTCAATCGCGAGGTTAATTAATTTGACGTGTTATATACCTCTTAGAAACAACATGGAGAATTAATTTCTGTGCTTAAAGTGCTATCAGAAGCAAAGGACATTATCGTAAAATCAGCGGTTCATATACATATATAAACCCTCCTATTAGAAAAGTATATCAGTGCTAGAATATTTACAAAATTACTTGCAGAATTTATTCATGATTTATATTAATTTAACAACTTTAAAATAGGTTGGGCGGCACTAAAACCGTTTAATTAGTTTAAACAATAAACAAGCAGTACCATTACTCTAACAATCATAAAGTAAATTGCATACAGTAAACTGATTTATCAAAGGGAGATAATCGATGAATATAATGAAAGTAATTTGCATCCTTCAATCTGACAGAGATATCTCGCTTCCTTTCAAAGGAAATAACTAAACTGCAGTCACCAACCGTTCAAGTTGAATTATATAATACCAGAATTCTTTTTATCTTATAATAAACAGTCTCATCGGACTTTATACTGATTTATTTTATTTGGTGGAGACACCGCATAAATGCTGATCTTGAACCAGGAAATGAACTCGATATCGGTAAGAGTAAAGCAAGCAGACGGTCGTTAATGTTGAGGATCGATTCTAGTTGCAAACAATCAATTACTTTGCGACCATGCTCTAAATGTCGAACTTCAGTCACGGTCCAGAGTCGTGGGCGTGTGCATTTAGTGAATTTAGTTTTTTTTTTTTTACAAATAGAAATTGCTGTTATATGTATCTAGATCACGGGTAGAAATTGTACTAGGGCACAAGTCGAGTTCTAACTAGTTTGCCCAACTTTTATTAGGGCTCGAGCCATAAAATCTATCTATCTTAAAAAAAAACGGGAATTGGAAAAAATTCGGGAATTGTCCTTGATTTTATTTTGACTTTTGTTAAATCTCTTAAAATCTTTTGAATTATTTTCAAATCCTTTAAAAAGAAACATTAGAATTCCGTCAAACCCCTAGTACTTCCTTAAAATCACTTGAATTCTTAGAAATCCTGTAAAATTTCTTGAAAATCCTTACTCTTCTGAATTTTTTTGAAATCCCTTCAACTTCTTTAAAATAATATAAAATCTTTTGAAATTTCTCGAAATTTGCTGAAATCAATTGAAATCTCTTGAAATCCCTTCATATTCATTCAAGTCTTTTTAAATAACTTTTAAATAACTCGCCAGACATTCTTTAAAATCACTAAACTTGCCTTAAAATCTTATAGGTATAAAACCTCTTGCAAATGCTGAAACCTTTTACCATTCTTTAAAAATTTCTTGAAATCCCTTAAAATCACGTAAAATCTCTTGAAATCCTTTGAAGTTTTTTTAAAAAAATTTACAATCTCTTACAATTCTTTAGATTTTTTGAAATCCCTTAAAATTCCTTAAAAATTTATGAAATCTTGTGTTGAAAATTATTAAATTCTTCTGCATTCTTTTAAAATCCCTTGGAATTCTTTAAAATCATTAAAAAATCTCTTGATATTTCCTATAATTTTATGAAATCTCTTGAAAATCTTAAAACTTCTTAGAATTGTTTAAAAATTCCTTGAAATTACTTTAAATCACTTGAAGTATCTTGAAATTCTTAAAATCTCTTTAGATCCCTGATTAAAAATGTCTGGAAATATCTTACGAAAATCTTGAAACTCTTTTGAAACCTATTTATCGCCTATTTTTATTCAAAAATTATCTTAAATTTTCACCTTTTTTAATGACAATAGATACTGTGATGACTGATATTAATTTATTTTTTACGCCTTTTTTGCAACTCAATTGCACTACTTTTTTCTTATTTAAATTTAAAATTCTGAACAATTATTAAAAAGTTAAAAAATGTAATTTTTAAATAAATTGTAATATTGCAATGGAGCAAATTACGCATGTCGCAACCCACTAGGCATTGTATGATGATTCTATCGTAAGTGGGACCTTATATTTATAAGCGGAAATTGTCTGGAAATTTCGTGGGTAAAATTTAGTAGAAACCCTTTCTAAATGAACTGAATTACCTTGATGTTTTAATTCTATTATATTTAAAAGGGAAAGTAATCCCATTTTATTTCCTCTCCTTTTCCATAATAAGAAGGAAATAATTTGACGATAAAATTTGAGTAAAGTCGTGAGATAATAAATTTCACCTATTTGACTTAAAAGTGATTCATGACAATGTAAGAAAGTTCCCAGAGTCCAAAGAGATTCCAGCTTGGAAAGAAGAAACTGTGTCATTAGACTCGAGTTACATAAAATTTACGTTTCTACTAGACCACAGTAATAATATCGTTTCTTGGGAGATATTTATTTGCATTTTTGAAAAAAATTGACAGTGGCCTAGTGAACGAGTATTATTATGTAGTTCCGTGGGTGAATGTGCAAAACTCCGTCCTTGATCCACTAGTACATAATTATCATCGAGTCAGCCATTCACCCCGAGTTTAACCTTAAATGTCTTCATAAACTTACTTCGGAAAAACTGAAAAAAAAATTAATTTACATTTTTATTGCAGTTTGAAAATATTTTCAATATTCCTTTAGAAAAAGGAAGTAATTAAGTAATTTAGTAAATTTTTTCCCTGCAATGCCATTTCTAAATTTATTCAGTTATTAAAATATCGAGTTGAAATTATTTACAATTAAAGTAAATGCTCTAAGGTACTTTTTTTGTTTTAATAAAAATTTAGAACAAGATAAACGTACCTTATTATATTTACTTTAATTTAAAATATTTTCAACTAGATATCTCAATAAATATAGAAGTAGGATTTTAGGAAAAAAATACCGGTAAGGTAGGGATCGGATAACTGATACATGGCCTTAAAGTTTCACTTATCCTTTAAAATTCTACGAAATCTTTTAATATTGTATAAGACAGGTGAATAGGATATTGTGGGTGGGTGTTAAAGGGATGGAGATGCGATAAAAAAAGAAAGGAAAATCTAAGAGATATCCGAGCAGCCTTCCGAAGGTCTTTTAGAATCTAGAGAGAGTTTCTCACACTACACAAGAGACCAAAAGTCCCCTTATTTGAGGTAAAGCAATGCAAGAGTAGCCGTACGATGGATTCAACGCGCACAATCTCCCCCTTTACAGCGGGTTCTGGATTTGTAACGATTAATAATATTTATGAACCGGAATACGAGCACACCTGGGTGATTCCGCGGATTTATCACCAGCATTCACCATACCGTCGCGTCGATCCGATTCCTTGCTGCACATATATGCAGATTGCACTTTGCCCTTAAACAAGATTCTTTCGTCCTCAAACCATCGCAAAGAGAGTACAGCCGTTGCGATGACCAAGAAAGGTGTTGTACTCCCGATAGTAGGGAAGCGAGACTAAGTGGAAAGTGAATTCCAAGTTCACAGAAAAAACGTGAGTTCAAGAAGAAAAGGGGAGAAGTGTGATATTTTTAGTACTCGTCGTAAGAAGACCCTCTCCCGTGGTCCTCACGATATTTTTTCCAAGGAAATTGACCAGAAGATTTCAGTCATCACAGGTCGTTACCTATTCACCTTTTTTCACCTATTTTGAATTTTTTCACCTATTTTGGAAAGTCACCTTTCTCAATTGATAAAGTTGAAACATATGAAACTACCTGTGAAGTTGTATGGACTTTTGTGCTCACTCAAGGAGCACTTTGCTTCCTTATAGAAGAAGCATTAAGTTTGGATAATAATTGTTTTTTATTGCAGTTTTATTTTATTAATTTCATTAAACCAAACTATGTTCTTATTGCCTTTTAAAGTAAATCTTCCACGATTCAATCTCGAAAAATGAGAAAAAAAATTTTTTTGAAATTATTTCAATAGATAATTTGATATTATTATTCATATTTTTAAAGAAAATGTATTAATATCAGATTATTTGATTTTTTACGACAAAAAAATCCTTTTACTTTCTTACATTAGCTTTGAATTTCAGTTATTTGAAGACTTCCCAGTGGGCAAACAATATTCCGATGTCCGAAAGACTTTTCAAAAACGTCCTTAGAATGTTTTTAGGACTTCGAACATAGAGACCGTTCCTGAAACGTTTTTAGAACGTTCCAAAAACGTTTCTAATATCGTTTGCTCATTGGGTTATAGATGAAAACGAAATTTTTCAAAATTATAAATAATCATAACTTCCTTAATATTCAATCAAATGCATTAATCTTACAGATAAATCGATTCGTCTCAACACAAGGAATCTTTCTTCCCTTTACATAAGCTTTGAATTTTGATTATTTGAGAACTTATAGTCGAAAAATCAATTTTACAAAAATTATAAATGTACATAAAAATTTTTTAATTCAATATTTTGAAAAATCCTTGGGCACCTTTTGAGATATTAGTTGTGCAAATAAGTCCGACAGATTTCACACGTACACACACGCATACATACATCTGGACAATTGATTAAAACGTTGTATTAGACATTTAAGAAATTTACTGAGGAAAATTTCATTAAACCAATTTAAAAATATTGGAAAATGTAACGACTACAAAGCTTCCTCCATGAGGAAGAAAAATGATTTACATTGGAATTACAGGATAATCCCGGGTCATTTCCGGTTTGAAAAAACTTTTCCGGATAATTAAAATAATAAGAAAAGTCAATCTTAAAACTGAAAACATTTTAATTTAATACTTGCAATTTTTTAAAATCTTTTGAATTCTTTTGAAAGCCTTAAAAAAAACTTTAACACCCCGTCCAATCCCTATAGCAATTCTTTAAAATCACATAAAATCTTGTGAAATTTCTTCAAAATGATCTGCAAAAATTTCTGGGATTGATATTCTCATTTTCTTCAGTTGATCAGTACTGATGTATCTGAATCTTCTTCAGATCAAATTATGAGTATTGGATATTGTTTTAAAATAAGTATCATTTGATTTCAACCCAATATTAAGGGTATCAATTGGACGCAAGATGATTTCTGAGGTGCGCCATATCAGGCCATAAATCTTATTTCGCGAAAATACGTTACAATCATTTCCGAGTATGTCTGCTCTTATGGCTATGCGATATAATGTATAATTTATGGTGGACACCCAACAGGGGGGTCCCGTTAAGTTCTCCTCTGCCTCCAAAGTCCGGACCCCGGGCCCTCTGAATGCCTTCGTTCAATATGGAATATGGATCGAGATTACATCCATGCATATAAAATACGTAGAGTAAAAGATCGTGACAAAGACTCCTCTCTCTTTTATGTATATAAATAAACACCAATTTCCAGAAAATTTTATATTCCAAATGATAGCAGCAAAATATTAATCAATATAGTTCCATAGAGACTCAGACGTTTGGAAAAAATTTGGATCCAATCCAACTTCTTTTGGCTCAGTTTCACATTTCATGAAAGTAGCTTTATTCTAGAGAGTAGCTTTCTTAAAAGTGCTTTTAGCTCGCTTTTCAGAGATAAAATCCTTCTTTGGCAATTCTGACTTTAATAATTAATAAACCAAATTTTGTAGGCCGTCGTAAACTTGGCCTCGGAATTCTCAAAAATCACTTTAAATTTATTGAAAATCCTTAAACCCTTTTGAATTTCTTTGAAATCCCTTAAAATCTCTTGAAATTCGTTAAATTCTCCTGAAATTTCTTAAAATCAAATAAAATCCCTTAAAATATCTTGAAATTCCCTGTCTGTTTAAAATTTATTGGAATTTCTTGGTCACTTGAAATCTCTTAAAATTCCGGGCAACGCCACACGGAAAAAATTAGTTATCGAATCTTTACTTGACTGTCATCGACTTTTGGATAGGACAAAGTTTTCAAAATATTTCATTAACGTTTTTTTAAAATCTGAAATATTTTTCAAAGAAGAATTCTAAAACAGTTTCAGAAATTTACCTTGACTCTCAGAGTGGTTGAGAGTAAAGGAAAATTTCGAAAACTGTTTTAGAATTCTTTTGTGAAAAGTATTTTAGATTTTAAAAAACGTTAATGAAATACTTTGGAAACTTGTCCTATTCAAAAGTCGGTGACAGTCAAGAAAAAGTTCGATAAATAATTTTTGTAAATTTCTGCTTGTTATCAATAAAAATGGACCTTCTTCGCATGGGAAGTTATGTAAACTTTTTGCCACGTTCAAAATGTCCCGGAGGTGAAGAGAAAAGCAAGGTACGTAAATTCATACAAATACATAAATCATTTGTGACACCACAAATTGAGGCAAGAACGTAAAATGATTGATTTGCTAACCAAGCAGCAGATAAGTAAAGTTCTATCTCCGCGAAATTACTATCCGACTCCTAACGATAAAATTATTCCTCTAAACTCAAAATCAAAATCCGGCGTTCAACTCTAATCCCATTTAAAATTTCACAATAAAAGATGCATTCGTAAATATTACAAATATTTTTATTCTAAACTTGTAAACATACAGGGTTACATAGCAAAGGTTTTTCATCGAGAAATAAAAGTATAAAATTTATGTAATAGTTAAAATACTTTCGATATTAAAAGTCCGTTTTCCATTTCTCATAGACGAAACTGTTGTACTTAAAAATTCTTTTATAAAACTTAGATTTAGTATAAATAAACTTAATTTATATCTAGCTACCTTGGAAATGTTATTTCCATAATTAAAACTAGATTTAGAAAACTAGAAAGAATTCTATCGATTTTAAAACCTGAGTATTAAAAAATTATACCGTAAATAGACGGTCAATTAATCTACATTAATGATCTATAATAATTGAAAGCAACATTATAAAGCTTTTTGGTTTGCATATCACACAAATAACATGAGATCAAGTTCATTCCTAGATCGAGATGTCTTTAATCTTATTTAAACAAAATAAAATTGATCTCATGATTTTTTTGTGATTTTTAGAATATACAGTTAAGCTTATTCCAGACTTTCATAATTGCATTAGAAGGATTAGAAACACAAATTCGGACGATGTACGGCCATTTGCGATTAAATTGTAAATGTAGGTACAAACATAAAATATTTAGGTGTAGAGTTTAAAATTTTTCTTAGATTTAAGCTTATCAAGTCATAGAACGTGATCATGTAAACCTCCGACAAGTCCATCTTGGGAGAATGGAGGTAATTTTTTTTCTGTAGGATACTTTACTGAATTGCAGAGTTTTATGCTTCTGTTGTTTAATGTGTTTGATATCTGAGAATCTAGAACAGCAATAAAGAGTCATTAATACCGACAATTCAGGATCTTTTAGAAAAAATCGAGTTTCCTTATTGGTTCCTTGACTTCATTCTATCATAACTTGAAAAAATAACTTGATTTGTTGTCATATGCTACCTTGTCTAGAAGGTCTTCTCGTAAAATTCAAACGAATTTTTACAAACCATCCTTCATTCAGTCTTTCTCTGAACTTAGGGGTTGTAAATGTATACAACAAAGGGTTGACGGCACTATTGACCGGAAGAATGAAAACAACCACCCAAGAGTGCAAATCAGCTGAAAGAAAAAGATAGGAATTAGTGAAAAATAAGAAACACTAGATATTGAAAATTATACATTTCTAGAATGTCATGCTTATGATAATATTTAAAAATCTTTTGTTAAATTATCTTAATCTTCAATAATTCTTTAGAACACTTTTAAAATCCTTTGAAATACTTTAATATCATTCAAAATCCCTTGAGATACTTAAAAATATTTTTTAAATACTTGAAAATCTTGAAACTGTTTTGAATACTTTTGAAATTCCTTTAAAATTCCTTAAAATCAGTTGGCAGCTCTGATCTCGATTCTAAGTATAGGCGCTCTCTAAATCTGAATCAGTGAAATTTCACTGATTCTCAGTCAAATTTCACTGATTGAAATCGTGAGAAGTTAGTC
>JAUESH010000040.1:9674480-9692164 GCA_032275165.1 Synergus magnus
AAAGCACTGATTCTTCAGTGAAAACCTAAACTACTGATTGATTCAGTGAAAATATCACTGATTCAGTTTTAGAGAGCGGCGAATACAAATTCAACCAATAGGTAAAGAGAGAATATGACTTTAGATTGCAAAATTGCGAGATTTTCGATATAATCGCAACCTCTTTTTTATGTTAGGATAGAGTAGGACAGAGCACATTTCATGCTACACTTTATGGCATATTTACGGCAAATTAATTCAGTGTAATAATTTATCAAGTGTCCAGTGTGTCAGCGAATTGGCCACAAAGTAAGACATTGAACAAACTGCAAGAAAGTTACGTTCTGCTGGCAAGATTTATATATTCGGAGTATACAAAGTTATTAATTAGGATATGCTATAATTAATGGTTGTTGGGAGAGGAGAAATATGGAGAAGCGAGAAAGTGTGGATGCCATTAATTAAGATAAAAAATCGGAGGTTGAACCTTACGTGGAACAGGGTACTTCATCAATGCGAGAGCTTTGAGAATGATTATTGGTGCCCAGCACGCTGCATCTGTCAGCACGATCAGGAAGAACCTTAAGGCAAACTCAGAATCACCAACTGACAAAGGAGTGGCATGTCGCGTTCTCCAAATACTGGCAAACATTCCGGTATAAACGTAACCAATCGTGACGAGTCTGAAAGTACAGGAAGAAACGTTATGCTTAACAATGAGACAATTCCAGGACACACCCTCATGTCGTCCATTTAAAACGGGAATTAATTTTTATCACATTTATAAGCGACCCACTAGAAAAGACTTCACAAACGGGGAAATTATGGAAGTCTTTCTTTGATTAGGGTGACCATCTGTCCAGATTTATCCGGACATGTCCTCTTTTTTGATTATGCGACTTTTGTCACAGGGTTTTTGACTTTATCCGGGTTTTTGTCCGGGGTTTTGCATAAAGCATATTTTAGTTCTTGACTTCGTATTTCGTTAAAAATCTATTTAGTATTATGTTTATGTTGCTTTTAATAGATTTCATTTAATGTCACACAAATTTAATAATTTGTGTGACACATATTAGTGACTTTTCTGCAAAGCAATCACATATTAATATGCAAATTTATTGTTATTAAGTTACGAAAATTATAATTTAACGTTTTAGAAGTCTTTTGAGGCTTAACATGGGCAATGATCTATGATTATAAAAACAGTCAAGGAAATTCTGTATAAAAAATAACAAAACTTCAATTTTTAGTGTCGTCCTACATTGTCCTCTTTTTTGAACACCCGTTGTCTTACTTTCCGAAAATTAGTTATGGTCATCCTATCTTTGACAAAAGAATTGTTACGAGTCAACCACTCAGTCACGAATGGTCAGCCATTTTTAAACTTACCCTAAAAGATTCAGTCCGAGAAAAATAAAAGCAGAGTATTCCCATCCAATAAGGAAAGGATCGTCTATATGCAGAGGAAAACACATTCCATTTACGCCATAGAATTTGGTACTGCTTCTCCAGTGAATTACTAAAAAAAATGAGGAAAATAATTATTTTTATTGTAGAAATCAATAATTATCTTTTAAAAGATATATTTACCAGGAATGAGGGCAAGAGTAAAGCCAATAATCCAAACAACAATCATTGAAGACGAAGCAGTTTGTGGTGTCAAGGCGCGATGACTTTTTAAAGGTGCAGCGATCAGCATAAATCTTTCCACAGACATGAACGACAGGATCAGCACCGAAACCTTGAATAATAATCCATTAATACGAACTTGAAAATGATTTACTAGTAAATCCATAAACATAACCAACAACCACTTCTTAGAGTTAGTTTACTCCATAAAACAATGCAGTTCCTTCAACTAATTATTCTAAAACAATTTTAAGCGTTACCTCAGTTTGTTTAGATACTCAAAAAATTAATAAATACCTTCAAATACTTGAAACATAGAATTCAATTTTTTTAAATTACTCTACACTTATCTCTAATCCAGAATAATTAGTATGAAAATTGTTTACACAATAAAACAACTGAGTCGAATATATAGTTATTAAAACATTTCAAAGTAATGCTACCATAAATTTTTTTTATAATTGTCGTGCTTTCTAATTCTAGCAACAAGAAAAATAAGTGAAATATGGTTAACAGATTGTAGGAGTAATTATTGTCAATTAGTGAATAGTTGAAAGGCAAAATAAAGAAAATTGATTCTAGAGTTATTTTTAATTGATATTATTTCAAACTAAGACTTAGAATAGATTATTTGGCGTTCCATTTAACGGAGTTTATTTACTTCTGAAGACGTCATTGCCAAAATTCCAACAAGGGTGCAAGACCACGAAGCCATCCAAGAACTTGCTTCTTTGCTATAATTATCTCGAAACCGAATATCTTCCACCGCAATTATGAATAGATAAATTCCCATCAACATATCTGAAACTGAAATTTTAAGGGGTTTTGAGCGTTTTAAAACGATTTAAAGGATTTTAAAGATTTTAAGAGACTAACGGATTTCAAGGGATTTTAATTGATTTCAGGGAATTTCCAGAGATTTTAAGAGATTTTTATTTTACTGATTTTATTTTTTTTTTATTTTACACAATATAAAAATATTTTTAATGATTTTAAGGAATTACGAGGGATTTTGAGTGATTTAAAGTTTTTCTAATGATTTCAAAAGAATTAAAAAGATTTCCAGTAATTTAAAGAAATTTCTAAAACAAATAAGTATTAAAAAAAAAACTGAAAAAAATTAAGAAGTTCGCAAGCACTTTTCAAATTTCTTTAAAAAATCCAAAGGACAAATTTATGGCGTCCTGTATAAAATTTGGTTTCGATAGCTTTAAGTGTGAACGCATATTCGGAACATACACACAGGCATAGAGTTTTATGTATGTAGATTTTTTACAAATAGATTCAGTGTGGCCACTTGTCAGGGAAGTCAGGGAAATGTTAGGGAAAAAAGAATTTGTCAGGGAAATCAGGGAAATGTCAGGGAAATTCGAGTAGCTGTCAGGGAAAATAGAAATTGACATTTATACTATATTATTTTTTTCGTATTACATATATAGCCTTTGTAGTTTATTTTAGATTTTAGAAGCTTTCCAAGGATTTCGAAGGATTATAAAGAATTTCCAGGCATTCTTTGGGATTCTCTTGGTTTCTAATAATTTCAAGAGATTTTTAAGAAAGTTTAGGGAATTCAAAGGATTTTAATGTTCCTCATTGAATTTTAAAGGATTTCACAAGATTTTTATGATTTTTAAAAGATTTTTTCGAATTTTAAGGAATTTCAAGAGCTTTTCAAAAATTTTAAGTTTCAAAAATTATTTTTGATTTTTAAAATATTTTGTGAAATTTTAAAGGATTTCTTGGAATTTTAATAGATTTTTAAAAATTTATGAGATTTTATGGGATTTTATATATTGTAGTGGAATTTTAAGGGATTTCAATAGTTTTCCAATAATTTTAAGAGATTTTGACGCATTTTGAGGGATTTAAAGTTTCTCATGGAATTATAAATTTTTTCAAGAGATTTTTAGAAATTATAAAAGATTTTGAAGTTTTTCGTGGAATTTTATATTTTTAAAAGATTCCGTAGAATTTCAGGGGATTTAAAAAGATTTCATTGAGTTTCAAAAGATTTGAAGTGATATGATGTGAAATTTTTAAAAATGTCAATAGCATTATTATTGAAAATTTATTCGCATTTTTAATACTTTTTTGTCGAGGAAATTTGTCTGAAAGTCAGGGAAAAGTCAGAGAAATGTCAGGGAAATTAAAAAATTGAATCTTGTAGCCACCCTTTAGATTCATAAATATTTTTAATTATAAATTACAATCTTTTTAATTATTCGGAGTTCTCTGATCAGTTATAAAAGCCCTGATTTTGAGAAACGAGTGGTTTATTAATAAGTTTTTGATACGGACGTGCGGTGCAACGGTGACCTGGACAATTTATCTTAATTATCTTAATTGTACCGCGCATTCCGATAGTGAGTGTACCATACGTCGCACCGATTCAAGTTTTACCAAGAAGCAGAAGCTCGTACGGTAAGCGACGATTTGCTCTACAATTAGCGGGTCACTTATGTGAATTTTCTTCCAAGGAAGGATCGAAAAGATCTTTCTGGCTTATAGGAATTCGGGGTATATGTCTTTCTTTTGATAACGGAATCAAAAGAACGCGGATACTAACGGCACCGTTAAATACTACTAATGTCACTAATTTAACATTGTTATAAACGGTTTTCACATTTTCCCACAAGAAACATTCTGCGACTAATTTTCATCAAAATCAACAACAAAAAAATAGTTTCAGCTTTATGTATCAAAATCTGCTGAGGATTGACATTGATTTTGGTTCTAATTGACGGCAATTAATATTATTAACTTAAGAAGTGAATAAAATTGTATAATCTAACTTATATTTTCTTCTATAAAATTCTTTGGTTTTAAAAAAATCAGTTACTTAGTAAAATTAATTATTTAAAGAAGAACTAAATACCTGCAAGATTTCTAATAACAATGCTCAGAACTCGATTTTCGTCTTTAGCAGTGAATCTGCCCCAAAGGACGAGAGCATTTCCCAAACAAGTTACACAAGATATTCCCCAAACTGCTGCTCTTAATAGTGGTTTTCCCAGCAAATGTGATAAAGAAGAAACTCCTATAAATAAATAATTAAATCTAAATAATTCAGTTTGTATCCAAATAAATTAGTACAAAACTACAGATGCAGTTTCGAAAGCGAGTTACCTCCGATTTCTTTGAGACTACGGAAACTGTAAAAAATTTCTTCGGGAATATTGCCTAAAATTGTTGGGAAATTTTTTTCCTTGGGAAATATCACTTCCAATTTTGTGAATTTTCCCCAAGATCTTTAAGCGAAAATTCCTGAAACGCTCTTGAAGTAGGGGTGGGGGGGGGAGTTAAAAAACTTTCCAAAAAGAAGTTACGTCATTTATAGATGATGATTGGAAATCCAGAATCTTTCAGACTTTAACTAACTTACATGGAAAATCATACATTTTTTGGGCCTTTTTTTTATTTCCCAAAGAATTAGGGAATATTCCATAATTTTTCTAACAAATTACCAACAGATTTAGGAAAATTCCCTAAAAAATTACAGGTATTGTTCAATTTCCAAAATTTTAGAAAATTTTCCCAAAATTTTTTGTGAATTTCCAGACGTTTAGGAAATTCCCTAAAATGTTGGTGAAAATCATTTTCCCAAACAAAAATATCGAATAAGCCCTAAAAAATTGTAGGGAAATTTCCCGAAATTTTTTACAGTGTATACTCCTGAAATCCCTTAAAATTCGCTAAAATCTCTTAAAATTCCATGAAATCCTTTAAAATTTCACAAAATCTTTTAAAAATAATAAATGTCAAACTACTAAATAGATTAGTAAGTTCTTACTAATTCACTTTGTTAATTGATGACTTACTATTTCATTTAGCAAAAAGTGGAGAAATCACTAATTCATTGCTTAAATATAAGGCTACTAATTCAATTATTCAAATTCTTTCTAATTCAGATTGAGAGAGTATACGCAGCTTCAACGAAACCGGAGATAACTCACTTTAGAAACTTTATTCGAACCTACTGTGAATGAATCATTTTTTACTAATCGCTAAAGTAAAATTTATACTAAATGAATTAATAAACGACTATGCATTAAAGTAAAAGAATTGGCTTACCATCACTTACTGGACGACATTTTTTTACCTTCGGAGCATACATTGGACAGTAGTGGAATTTTTTAAAATATCTGTCAAAAAAACCATTAGGTATCAGTGTTAGTTTTAATTTTTATTGAGTTAGTTTTTATATTTTTCACTTACATGAAATCCAAATTTGGAAACAATTCGAATACGTCTTTCTTCACTGAATCCATGTCAATATCCTCCACACCTCTGTGGATTTTGAATTATTTTGAATTTTGAATTTTTTAAATAAAAATTAATTTGTGATTTAGCTTGATTCAAATTTCAACTTACAGTGATCGTAAATTTCGAAGTGGATCGAAGAGTGTTACTGGTAAATTTTCGATAGGGTTGAATCCTATTGATCTGAAATTATGAATAAAGTGTAAATAAAACCGCGAATTGATGTAAAAATAACCGAGATAATTTGTAAACGGTACGTGATATTTTGTCGGTTGAATGGTGATGAGTAAATATCCAGAAACACATTATTAGCACGTACGTGTTTAATTCTATCATTTCCGTATTACCACCAAATTTCCAGTATAAAATTTGATTTATCGTCCAGTAAACTTAAAAATTCCAAGTCAATGGAAAAAGATAATTTCAATCTAGAATTTTTTTTCAAACTAAATTTTTCCAACTTACAGTTTTTGAAGCTTTCGTAGCGGTCGAAAAATATTTGGTGGTATAATTACAATGTCATTGTAAGCCAAATTGCTACAAAAAATTAATCATAATTATTTGTGTTAAAAGTTTTGGATTATTTTTTCAGAACAGATTTACTTACAGTTCTTTGAGTAACTTTAAATTCTTAAAAGCATTCTCAGCAATAGTTTGTATATGATTTCCTTCTAGACTTCTGTAAATAGAAAAGCTTTCTTATTAGAAATTTGTTCAAACTAGATATGTATCCAATTAATTAGAAAATAAAAATAAACTTACAGCGTCTTTAGCTTTGGCAATTCAGCAAACAAATGTTCAGGTATATACCCCAAACGATTTTCATCCAAAAATCTGAAAAAGGGAAATTTTTTTAGACTAAAAAATGAATAATTATGAATTTATTTCTGGAAATTTTATTACACTTACAATTCTTCTAGTGCTGGTAAATAGGGAAGAGTTAAATTCTCAGACGTCAGCAGATTTTTATTTAAGTTTCTGAGAAATGTATACATTATTATAAAAAGCAATTTAAAATGAATTTGATTAGTTTTAGGTTTAAAAATTTTTTATTTAAATAAAGTCACAAATGGGAATGGGAAGACTCGAAATTAAACTTTAGTTACACTTCACTTTGACTGATTACATTAAGATTCCAAGTTTTCCCTTGATCATCTAAGAATGAATTCACTTTCGTTTCTAATCCATTGAGAATTGCCCCTGGTGCAGTCATTTTCAAGCAAATAGTTTTAAGTTAAAATGTTTTTAACTTTAAATAAATTAATTGTAACTTTGACATTACTTTATTTTATTATAAAAATTTAGATTGACAATTTAAAAATTGCTAACATTGATTTTGGTATTACTTACAACCATTCAAGTGAAGTGCTGTTTTCAAAATCTGAAAAATCAGCAGTCCAGATTTCATTTTCTTCTATAATTAATCTGACTAGAGATTTCAGACCAAAAAAATGTCCTCGTCGAATCTCTTTTATGTAATTTATGGACAGAATTCTGTAATTGATTATTTAAAATAGAAATCGATAAGTATAAAATAATAAATTAAAATTAAGATTAAAATTTCAAAAATGCGGGTTATAACTTACAGATATCCTAATTCATCTTGGAATCTAAAAATACCCTTTTCCAATTGTGCAATTGAATTATTCTTGAGATATCTGAAAATACCAAGTATTATATTTTTTATACATATTTAGAAAAATTTATTTACAGCTTAAATTACCAACTTACAATAATCGTAACTCAGGATAATTTGAAAGAGCATCTGCAGGCAAATTTGTCAAGAAATTGTTAGTCATAGATCTGAAATCAATAGAGTCGATAATTATTAATAATTTTTAAATGATATTTAAATATAAATATAAACAAATGGAAACCCACATCTTGGTAATGTTTACACTGAAAATTTTAGGTATTTCTCTATAGTCAGTGTCAGTACATGTCACAGTACATTCCACGTACTCGCATCGTGGAAGAAATTCCAAAGATTCTGCAAAAAATGTACAGTATTCATTTCAATTCGAGGATAATAAATTGGCGAGTTGAAAAAAATGAACTTAAACAAGTAGAGGATAATTTCAAAATTACCATTGCGACAAGAAGGTAGAGGCTTCTGTGGTTTCTGAGGTTTCAAGAAATAATCCCAATTTCCATGTGAATCGACTGTATAAAGAGAAAGTAATTCTTTATTTTTATTATTATAAGATTGCCGTCAATATAAAATTCCTGACACTTTAAAATTCTCAACACTAGAAAATTCCCGACAATGGAAAATTCCAGAAAAAAATTATTTTAATAAATAAATAATTTAAATAACAATTTTAAAAAATTTCAATTATTCTGTATTTTAAAAATATTTTTCAAACATTTAGAGATCTTTTCGGGAATTTTCTAGTGTCGAAAATTTTAAAGTGTCGGGAATTTTATATTGTCGGCAGTTTTATTTTTCGGTCATTTATTTATTCGGGAATTTTCAGTTATCCCCTGGTAATCAATTAAATTCGAGACGTATTTTTAAAAATGTAAAAAATTTTCATGAAATAACTTTTAAAACATATACAATTTTAATTGTCGTGGGAGGTATGAGACTGAAGTTTCCAACGTTTATACGATAAACGAAAATGAAAAATTTTTCTTTTTTCTAAAACTTTCAAAATCCAAAATTTTCTGATGCAAAGTAGTTGTATACAATCCAAAAAATGACCCACCAAAGTTTCCACCCCCCCAAAAATTTGTAACTCACCCTACTTCATCCCTTAAAATTAAAAAATTCATCAAAATTACCCTAATTCGTTGGATCAAAATTTTATTGCTGATATAACACAGGCACACAAAAAAAAGTGTGCTGAGCCAAAAAAGCGACCTATATAGCATTGTAGTATTGGTCGAGATTAATCGAAATCCAAAATTTTGAAACTGCTTACCAGTTTTTTTTTTATTCGAGTTTGAAATTTTTGTTTATGTCAAATTATCCTAAGTAGGCCACCATAAGTCAAAAGTCGTTTTTTTTCGCTGTAAAATGAATTTTTTATAGCGTTAATGTATGAAAAGAATCCTCCAGAAAAATTTTTCATCACAAACATTTTTTTTTGCAAAAGTTATTAACAATGAAAATTGAATGTTACAATATGATTAACATTTTTCTCGTAAACGGCGAAACGGATTTTGACGATTCTTACGTTGAAATTTCTGTTGAAAAACGTACATTCCAGAAATGTTTCTTCTGAATATAAAAAAAATATTGAATTTGTTTTAAAAATATCAATTGTTTATAAACAAATAGAACTTTTTTCTTTGATAAGAAAAATTTTTTTTGCACGGTATTATACATTTTTCTGGCGAGAAACGCGAAAAGAAATACTAAGTGGTTTCTATTATTTCACGGGATATATTTATATATTTCTTATTTCATCGTCAAAATCCGTTTCGCCGTTCACGAGAAAAATCTTAACCATTTTTTAACATTCAATTTTTATTGTTAATAACATTTGCAAAAAAAAAAAATTTTGTGATTAAATACTGGAGGATTTTTTTCATACATAAAGGTTATAAAAAAATTCATTTTACAGCGAAGAAAACGAATTTTGATTTATGGTGGCTTACTTGGGATAATTTGACATAAACAAAAAATTCAAATTCGAATAAAAAAAACTGGTAAGCAGAAAATTCCAAAATTTTGGATTTCGACTAATCTCGACCAATACTACAATGCTATATAGGTCGCTTTTTTGGCTCCGCAAACTTTTTTTTTTGTGTGCCTGTGTAATAATTCTTTTTAATGCTAAAAAACACCCCAAAAAGTTTTGTTCCCCTAGCTCATTTGGAATTCACCCATATCATCCCTTAGTCCGAAAAAATACACCAAAACTTTCCTAATTCGTGGAGTCAAAATTTTATTGCTGATAGTAAGACTTCTTAATGTTAAAAGGCACCCAAAGAAGTTTCATCCCGCCACGAATTAGGGTAATTTTGAAATTTTTAGGTCTAAGGGATGATATGGGGTGAGTTCCAAATAAATTGGGGGATGAAACTGTTTTGCATGTCTTTTAGCATTTTATCAGTAAAAAAATTTTGACCCAACGAATTAGGGTAATTTTGGTGAATTTTTTAATTTTAAGGGATGAAATAGAGTGAGTTCCAAATGCGCGGGGTCAGCTAGTGTGAATTCAGTCAGAGTGGACTGTAATTGAATAATCAATTCTTATAATTACATTTATTTAATAATAATAATTTGGAACTTACAACATTCTGTTTCTAATTCATCATCACCTCCGGGACAATCCCAGTTATTATTGCACCAATTCCGTTGAGCGACGCATGTGGTGCTATTTGGACAGAGAAATGTTCCCACAGGACACTCATCTGCAAATTGATTTAAAGATTGTCTTGAAAGCTTTTTAAAATCACTTAAAGTATCTTAAAATTCTTAAAATCCCTTCAAGTATCTTAAAACCCCTAAAAATCCCTTGGAATTTTTTAAATATCTTGAAATTTCTTAAAATCACTTAAAATATTTTGAAATTCTTGAAAACCATTTTAAATCTTTTCCCCTTGAAATCCCATGGAATTCTATCAAATAAATTAAAATATCTTGAAAACCTTTCAAATTCCTTGAAATTCCATAAAATCAAATAAAATCCCTTAAAATACTTTAAAATCATACAAAATAAAAATTAAAAAAAAAATTTTATTGGGAAAAAGAAATGAACAGTTCATATTTTGATACCATCCACGATAAATCCGTAATTTCGCTCGTTTTTTATAAGTATAATCATGTATTCGAGTGACAAATCTTCAATAACAAGTCTTAGAGACGTAGATACTTCACTTCACGAAGTTAACTGATCTTGATTATCCTTGATTATTTGACGAAGTCTAATTCAATCGTATATATTCCTGAGTGTCGGATAAAAATCATGACACTTAATTAATTTTAAAATTTTTTTAATTCTCTTTTTTAATTTGGTTCTTTAATTATCTAATTCATTCTTTTCCTCAATTTATATCAAATTCATTGCAATTCACAAGTATTTTTTTTCTCTTTTCGAAACACGTGCTTGTACTACTCAAGGGCAGGCTTCATTTTAATTTAATCTGTTTTTCTTTCTCGAGTTGCATCTATAGAGAAATATAAAGTATTTTGCAATTTTTAATCAATTCATTACACGTGTGCATTCCTGTTTACTTACTTTAAAAGAAGAAATTACATTAAAAAAAAAGCTTTAGAACTTAATAATTTATATATATATTTTTTTTTTCATATTCTTACATTATTGCATTTTAAGTAATCAATTCTATATTGATAAAATTTTTTAGTTTGTAGATTTGAACTCTTTTTAATGAAAAATTCAATCCATATTTTTTAAATATCGATAATTAAATTATTTAAAAAGAAAAACTGTATTGAAATTGAAAATTTAAATAAAATAGTCCTACCTTGATTAAAGTAATACATCACACCAGAAAGGAGGAAGACAATGATTATCAGAGTGACTCCGACAATTATGATGTGCTTGTATCTCATTTTCGTTCTATTTTTTTTAAATAAACAAAAATTTTATTGTATTATTTTGTGAAGGTATTTTTCATTGTTAGGGAAAAGCGATCCACGTGTCCTGGCTAGATCTCTGCACAAACTGTTTCGACACTGGTTGCATTCAAGTCTTCTTTGCAAGCTCCAGGCTTTGCACAGGCGCTCTTCGTCATCCTAGCTTGCAAGTTTTTAAATCATGAAAGTCCTTTATGACAATTTGAATCGCCTGGCTACAATTCTTAGAATTTTTGCAGAACTAAACGACTAAAACTTAATTTGTTTCTAAAATATCGATCATTATCATTAAAACTAGTACCTTAAATCTAAACAAAAAGGTCGAAAGATCAAATAGAAATAATCGCCAATTTGAAGGTGGTAAAAGAAAATTTATTGTTTTTTTATTGAAGAAAGATACATAGTATACAGGCAATACAGATTATTATTAGATCATATGGTCTAGCTAACTGATAAATAAAGATTTCTCGTGCATCGCAAGTTCAATCACGTATTCAGTCATCTTTATCTACACGCACTGATCTTGATCAAACGAGAAAAAATTCACGATCAATACCCAATTCGACTCCTACGAATATTGCGCCATTAAACGATGGCCTGCAATATACGACCACTTGTTTCTTAGTACCTTACAATATACCATATCATATTGATTTTTTTGTCTTATTTTTTTTTTAATTTTCACTAACTATCGAACTGAACGATTCTTTCGCACTTATGCCCTAATCTTTCGAGCCGATTGATCACCATCCCAATAGATGATAACAGCTGACCCAATAATACTCTAGAAGTTCATCCCCACAATCCAGAAATGAATTTCTGAAAACACCGAATTATAATTTACATTTTTTTCATTCATCACGAAAAAGACTTATCGGAGTCTTTATGTCCAAGTTTGAAGGAAACAAAAATTGCTTAGGAGTTACCATCGATTATGGCTAACGAATTCATTTTCGTCCGATTACTAAGTCATAGAATCAACCACACCTTTTGATTGACATAATCGAATTATGCTTAATACGTTCGTTGTCAATGTTTAAGAAAAGTCTTTCCCTACGATAAAAAAAGTTCTCCTGAATCATTAGTACACTTATATCATATCAAATATGATTCATCATTAGCAAAATTGAATTGTATCTCACAAAAACCCTGAATTCTGTGGGATACAGTTCCGAAAAATGCACGATAACTTAAACTCTTATTTACTGAAATAATTTCGGTTATCTACACACAGACATTCATAAAAAAATGTGACTCTATTGACTCCGTGCAATGTAAATGACGAACCATCTTTTCCTAAAGTGTAATTTTGCTGATCTCGGATGATGAAGATTCAGCGTGTTTGATGGACATGGAATCTAAAGTTTTTTACTCTAGAAAGTAATGTCAGAAATCTGCTTCAAATTTATCGAAAAACACTACTTTGTCATTTGGATAATCTTGCACTATGGTCGAAGAAAATATTTTTGACGAGGAGATCGTAAGTGAATCATATGAAAAATATACTCGTGAGAAGTTTTGTAACGAAAAAATAACTAAAACATACATGAAATCATTCCATCTAAAGATGCTCCCTTAAGATAACAAATATACAAGTTCCTCATCTTTAAATGAAAGACGCAAACATTAAACTAGATTTGAAACATTCATAAATCTTCTACTTAATTTTTTTCATGTTTTCAATTTTCCCTTGCTCTCTATCTTTATTCACCCACATTTAGAGCTGGAAATTATAATTTAAAAATTGTGAATGTCTCTGAACGATACAGAGTTTGTGAATTGGATTTTGAAGTCCAAATAAAAGTTTATCGGTTTGGGTTTGTCAAAGTCCATTCGCTTAAGTATTCCTTGCTGACTTGAGGATGCTAGTTAATATTTAATAATAACTATAACTGACTTTCCTCGTCACAAGTTGAGTTACTTTATCGCTGAACTTATACAGATGGCAGTGGATGGTTGTTCGAGAAACCTTTGCGTTCCAAGCAGCCAAGCAGCGTGCAGTTGGTTCGTCGTGAGGTAGATTTTTGAAGCGGTCAAGTACACACAAATCCTTCCTGTGCTACAGCAGCACCCGCAGCAGGTCCCTCCTATTATATCACGTCAATTTAAATCAAAAACATTCAAGTACAGGGTAATATTTGTCTGTTTAAAGAATCTGTATCACTAACATCCTTCGCAGGAATTAAATTTTGTTTGTATTCATCCAAACTGAATCCGGAATTACTATCCTCTCCACACTGAACAACCAACGATCCATCTTCTCCCTAGAAGCAAATGCATTCCAAATCAATAAACAAGTAAATAAATAAAGAAAAAAATTAGATATAAATTATTAAAATTAAATTCGAGAAAAAATGTTAATTTAAATTACCTGTGTGATTTGCTGTCCACCCTCGTGTGCTTTCTTTTTCTTCCCAGAATCGACAGTATTCTGATCCGATACTTTTCTTTTAAGATCCTGGCTCTTTGGAGAGATTCCCCCTGTGCTTCCATTTCCTCCCCCGACCCCATTTCGATGCACACCTCCAGAAGCCTGGAAAAGATATTAAAAATTAGGTTCCAAAAATCTGTGTAAAAATTAATTTATCACGATTAAAAGCACAGAGAATTTCGCTTTAATAGTTACAAAAATGATTTTTCTTCTTAGGAAATATCAGGATGGAAAACTGATTTTTTTGCGTGGGAGTGTAATAAAAGTCAAATCTAATTACAAACCTTTTTTTCTTGCACTATCGCACTCACTTGTTTACGAACCTTTCTTTCTCTTTTGATTAGGCTCGCTGACACGTATTTATTTAAATCCTTCCTTTTGACATGCTTAGCTTCTATGGCCGTCCCTTCCTTCATTAAATTATTTTGCTCCGCTTGCCGACAAACTGAAATGAAATTGTATTTTAGAAAAATAGTCACAAAGTAACTATTAAATTCTTTGTATCTTCTAAGATTTTATTTTATTCTCATTCGAATTTTCATTAAAACATATACAAGTGAGAAAACACTTACCCGTATCAGCAAAGTTCTTGATATCATACGTCAGGTCCACATTCAAGTTTTCGCTCCTGGAAAAGAGCAGTCCGATGAACCACATAGAAACAATCTTTCCTGGTTCTGGTTCAAGAGGCGAATACGCTTCAGGATTAATATGTGCTAACGTGATAGCCGGATTTCTTTCCAGCTGGCCTATCAAGTGTCGTATTTTAGATTCGATAAGTCCACACCACTCGAGCTGATCTTCAGCCTGCGAACTACTAGCGAGTAATATGACATAGTGTTTGTATTTGCTGAAGAAATTCGGGGGTTCAAATAATTTATCCCAAGGCGCTTTGCCCATAATGATTTCCTCAGTAAGGGCCAATCCGCTCTCGAAAGCCTCTTGCATTATTGTTCTCGTGGAATTCGAAACATTGAAAGTCGAGTTTTGCTGAGGATATGCAGGAGTGATTATTGGCATTAAGTGATACCTATCGCCTACATTGACGCGAGGATCCCATACTGAAAATCCTAGATTCACGTTATCGGGTTGCTTTAAAAGAACCGGCTGTGGCCATTTCCATTGAGAAAAGACGAGGAAAAACTTTTCTATTAAGGTGGCTGCCACAGCATTTGGATAAAGTTGGCAAGTACGAGCGACCAACATTGCCCAAGAAACACCTCCGAGGTAACCTAATACGTTACTGTAGATTCCGTGTTCTGAAATAGCAAGATTTTTATTGTTATTAATTACATTTTTTCAATAAATGAAAAGTGTAATAATGTGAAGGGAATGAAGAAAACCCCTTATTAATAAAAGAAAAAAACTTACTTTTTGCCCAGAGTTTAATAGCTCTTAACGCCAAACGGAAATTTTCTATGTTAGGTACTAAACGAAGTATTTCGTCCGTCACTCTGCATCCGTTTAAACTCCTCACGCACTTCTGGTCTAGATTTTTTAAAAGAGTATCGTCTCTGAGATCCTGGAAAGAGAAGAGAAAGTTTTAATATTTACGTTTTAAAGAAAATCCTAAGAATTAATAATTAGAAGGATTTAAATTTTAATCATTAGCAAATCAAGAAACTTACCATAGTATCGGGGATTTCTTTTAAGCCTAGTTTAGCAAAGAGCATATCGATTTCTATTCCATCAAAGTTCATTTTTATAACTGGTACAAAAGCTTCTTCAACAGCTCGTAGTTCTGTAACTTCTGGCTGACTTTTAAGTAAATCAAAAAAGGATGTAAAGTAATCGCTTCTATTTACATGACGAGGAACTACACAAAGTGCATCAATATCGGCTCCTTTATGATGAACCCCTAACCTATAGGACCCGAAAGTGTAAATTTTTCCTCCCACTTGTTCGGCGTAATTCGCTGGCATATTTCGAGCAATGCATACATCCTTTATCCACTGCTTTACTAAGGAATTCAATTTACTGTAAAAGAAAAATTATAAATTAACTTTTTAGAATATCCTTGTTTAATTAAATATTCTTATTGCATTTAAAATTGAATCCATTGTGCATTTAAAATTGAATCCATTGTGTATTCAATTATTCTGGAAATATTGACTAAACATACCTTAAAATTTCCATCCTATGGTTTAATTCTTCGTCAGATTCGAAGACGTTGTAAGGTTTAAGAGCTTCTTTTAACTCGATTGTTCTAGCAATATCAATAGGCTTTGGCTCTGCGACACTAATCGCAGATGTCATGCCTAAAGTACGTAAATTTTGAGCATTTGAAGCATTACTGGTTGTATTTGGTGCTGTTGAAGGATTAGTGCTCTGTGACGTCCACATCTTGATGAACTAAGCGTAAAAACTGGAAAGAAAATTTATGTAAATAATTAAAGAAGTCTATTATGTTCTAGAATCTAATATATCCAAAATTTTACGAGGCCGTAGTTTGAGTCAACATTGTGAGCCATCTGAAAACTAAAATAGTTGTAATTAAAATTCTAAAATATAAATTAGTCTAGCCTTTAACTGGAGATACTCATTTCCAAATTAAAATTCTATGAAATATCCAGCGACAATTCCATTCGAATTTCGAATGAGCTCCAAATGTTTGAGTTGCTCCTTCTTTTTTCTAACAAGGTAAATATTTGTCGAATTAAAACGCTTCAAACTTATAATTGAAATAAAACAAAAACGTTTGAAAAATGAGTGGTTAAGAAAAATAACTCTCTGGTAAGCTTGTTGAGTTATAAACAAAAATGTCTTGACTGAAAAAAATTCAAGGCATCTTGCAAATCAATTCAAACAACACCAAAAATAAAAAATACACAAAGTGCAAAACAAAGATTTAATTCTTGCCAGAAAATGAAAAAAAAAAAACAAAGGAGAAACAAACTGCTGAAAAAGTCGAGAAAGGTAAATGCAACAAGAGTCACCTGGAAATTCCAGTTGACTTCATTTATAATTAACTCAACTTATATATAAATGATCCTAAATGAAATAACAAACAACTCCATCCAAAAATGTCAAAATTTGGTGGCCGTCCGTTTTTACTCAACTTCGCTTAAAAATATAAACAAATTTATTGAAAGCCTGTAAAAGTATTATTTACACGTTTACAAACCAGAAAAACTATGGAATAAAACTCACCTCTTAAATCTTGCCAGGTTATAAAAGTAAACGTGCTACCAAAACATTGGATTTTGCGTCGACTCCAGAATTTTTTTCGGCACTTTGGTTATTAATCGTGAATCTCTAGACACTGGGCTTTTCACAAGAGAGAATAAATAACTCATAAACAAATTTGGAGGAAGCTAAAAGAGATCAAAGGATGAACAAGCCTAGCTCGTCCTCGAAGAACTCACTAGCAAATTACTACCATAATCGAAATTATCCCACACTTTTTAGAAATACACACACATTGGAAACTCAAAAAGTGCCCTTGCAAAGTAAAAAACAAATAAATTATCTAAATGAGTTATTCACTAAATAATTTACACTTAAAAATGTTCCACACTTTGCACAAGTTCTACCATAAACACCGATCTACAAAATCACGAGTTGAACACTTTGTAGACTATAAACTCACTTAGGCGTTCAGTCAAGGACTGAATATAGGAAAGTGAAAGTAGTTAAGGCAACTTTATAGCTTATGGAGAAGAGGGGGGAACTAATAGTAAGTAAGAGGGGAAAAGGAGCGGCCAGTTATCTGATTGGTCAGCTGTCTATCGGTTTCCTAGCAACCACCCTAGCAACGAGTCAGTAGAGATCCTTTAAGGAGAGTTGAGACAGATTTCCCCCACCACCGAGCTTTTATATAACCGGAATCGGAAGTTA
>JAUESH010000040.1:9711446-9726594 GCA_032275165.1 Synergus magnus
GTAATGCCTTCTCATTTAATTTTTAAAATAGAAATTTAATTGAATCAATAATTTCCTTTTCGTAGATTTAATACACTTGCAGTTAATTTTAGTTTAATAAAATTATAAATAACTAATTATTATTTTATTATTATTATTATTAAAAATAATAAATTACATAATAATATCAATTCTTTCTTTCCACATTGAAGCTAATACTACGTACAGCTCAGTTATACCGTGTTTTTGCTTGCATTTTTTTATCAATGTTCATTAGTAATTACATAATTATGTTAGTTTGACATTTATGCTAACTATGTTATTTTTGTCATATTATATAGCTAGTTTAGTTTATTTAATAGATGTTAAAAAATTTCCAAGGATTATGAAGGATTATAAAGAATTTCCAGATATTCTATGAAGTTTTAAGGATTTCTAAAGATTTCAAGTGATTTACAATGATTTTAAAGAATTTTTAAGAGGAATCGTTAAATTTTAAGAGTTTTCAAGGAATTTTAGGAGATTTTGAAGGATTTTAAGGGTTGTTGTGGAAGTTTAAGGGTTTTCAAACGATTGCATGGGGTTTCAAAAGATTTAAAGTGATATTATGAGAAGTTTTTCGAAAATATCGATAGTATTTTAATTTTAATAGAAAATTATCATTAATGAAGTAGTTATTAAAAAAATAGTATTTAAAAACGCGTGTGGCATGCTAGTGGCTATCAATTATAATTTTATTTTAATTTCTATGTATTATTGTACTGCATACCTAAATGAAATGCAGAAACTGCTGGAAAATATTCACCATAATGTGTTATCATTTTTATTATAAATGATGTTCGCTACATTTTTTTTTCTAAATACCGATCACCATAAAACACTTAGCAAAGCTTGTTCCTATCTACAAAATGAGGTGTATATGTGTGAAATACGCCCGCGAGTCTCATTGCAATAATGCCGACAACATTCCTCCGGAGTAAATCGGCGCGTTCGAACTTATGATGAAGCGAAGTGATTTAATTCAAGGTCAATTCGAGTAGGCAGCGAATGATGTCTACCTCTTCGAAAGTTTAATCGATCGTCGACAGTCGATTTTGAAAATATTGACCTTTTGAACCTTCTGATGATGTTTTTTTCAGATATCGTTTGTTAAGTTTAATTGATTTATACATTCAGTTGTTAAAGCAAGCGAGCTGAGGGTGGGTGTATGTATAGAATACAGTACATCATTACTCGTATTTATCTACGTGTTAGAGATTTACCATTAACATTACTAGAGATCTTATTGTTAACCGCTAATAATAATAGTAATCACTATTATTAGGTGTCTCTAATTTCAATTGTTACAGCAACTGCATCGAAGTGATACATTATTTTCTAACGGTAGTAAAGTAACTTGAATTTTTAGTCGCGGATGCACTTGCATTCACAGAACTTTTAAATACGATGCTATTCAATCTTTATAATACATTGTCATCTTTATTAGATCAGAGTATAAATCGAACTGGCGAAACTATATAAAAACATACATAGCTTCACACACCTATTCCGACAGCACAATGCGCTCTCAGCCCACTTGCAAAAAAAAAAATCAAAACCTTAAAATAATCAAAACCAGATCAAACTATTTGAATATTAAAAACCAGCAAATCTCAGAAAGACTTATTTGACAAAGAAAAACTGGTTTAATTCTCACCTCTTCTCCAAAAAAGTTTGTTTCGGTTCGGATTATTTTCCGCGATCTCGGTATCGAGAGGGAAGAAATAAATACAAGTTCCACTCGCAGTTTCTCAGTTTTGTAAAGAAAAAAATGGGCAGAGGGTGGACCGTCCTGCGGGTATTGTATACATATATAAAATATTTACATATATGTATACGTATTTAATTAGAGATAATGAGAGTAAGTCCCGATGCCTCTGATGTACACTAATTGCGCTCAGAATCGTGTGAATATTCCGATCAAATGACAATATTGAATTGCTGGCTTCGATACTTATTTGCTATCAGTCATTTATCGATTCGCAGCATTTGTTTTTTTTTTAAATTTATTTGTTTGTCTATGTGTTCAAATCGCTCGGAATTCGTCGCACTGGAAGTATAAAAACAACTCAACTCGTTCATAACTTGTAAATAAATTAGTTATTGCCTAGCGATTATTTAGTTGATAAACCTTAGGCGAATATAAAATATTCTCGCGATGCACGTGCAGCCGTACCAAAATCTCGAATCTTAGTACCTTTTTATTATTTTATTTACATCGTCGGCTTTACAGAAAAAAAATCTGATCCTCGCTAACACGCGCACCCGCCGGTAAAAGATATTGTAATAATACCTAATGTGATAATTATTATGTCCTCCATAGAAATAGCAGATCTTATATGTATGTGTCAACTATCGAAAGTAATTACGGTATTATTCACATGACATTAGGGATAGTCACTTGGATAAATTCATTTGTATATTCGTAGATTGAAATTTCTCCTAGCTTCGATATAACGATACGTTGCCCGCTTACATTCTGTAGTAATAATACTAATAATCATATAATAATAGCTCTTATCGATCGTAACTAATTAATCGTCTAGTGTCTATAATGCTGTGTACTTGCGGACTTATGGTGTACAATAAAAAAGGAAAGCATCATAAAAATGATCGCTGCGATACCGGCGCGGCGCTTAATGGATAGAATTTTGTTTTAAGCGCCCTGCGCTGATTGTAAATGATAAAAAGAAATCTTTCCTTGTCGCAGAATGCAGCTTCTTTTCAATTGACTCCTTAAACTTCAGTTCTCTCTCTTCAGTTTCCTTCTCGTTAAAAGGTTTAAAATTCAGTTTGATATCATTCCTACACTAGTCTCTACAGAGAAACGAATTTATTAAAAGAGAAACAGTTCCGTAAAATGTTTTAAAGAAACAGTATTTTTACACACTTAACAATTCCTCCGAGCGCAAGTAATAAGCATCGTCCTGAAAACGAGTTTACTGCAAAGATGAGCACTGCCTTCACTTTTACCAGACATACTCTTCACATACAATATATGTACATCAGAGTAGGTCTTTCATCAACTAAAGAGATATAATGAAATCTCGTTTGGATTGAAAAAAGAAAAAACTTTCGGCTCGAAAACGAAACTTTCTTCCAAAAAGAAGACTCTTCCTGTCGATTAATAAATAATACTGCTAATAAAACAAAGTATTGAGGCTTTTCGAGCATTTTGACAGATTTTGTAAGGGTGATTGTAAAATAATTCTGTAGAGGTGAAAGTAAGGTCTCGCTTTACTCGTTGAAAAAAAAAGGAAAAGAAGAATGAGAGCAGAATATTATAATGCCAGCTTCGTGCTTTTTCCTCAGACCGATCTGTTCCATTTGGCACTCAAGAGTATTTCCATTTTTTTTTGTATCAGCCATCATGGATCACAGAATTTCAAGGTTTCCATCGAAGGCCTTAGTGTGAATCCGGTACCTTCGACGAGTTCGAGACGATGTTTATTTAGTGTCTCCGACTGGGAAGAAGATGCCACTAAACGAATATCTCTTGCGTGTCCGATTCCGATTCCGATTCAAAGTCAAAGTCAGAGTCAGAGTCCCAGAAGAAATAAGAATAGAATTCCTCAGACGTCACCACTTGGTGGCATAAAACGCGAGGGGGTTATGGATTGGCGCGACCGTCTAAAGCGCCTGTGGCCGGCAGTCACAGCTTAAGTTCGTTTGCGATTTTGCTTGCGATGTTTTTAAACCCGATCGAGGTACCTAAAATCATAATTCAAATTTTCAATATTTAAATTGTCAAATCAAATTCTAATGTCTAGATTTAAGGTTTAAATCAAATAATTTAAAAATATGTAAAAAAAGCTTTCTATAGATTTTAAGTAAATTTGGAACATTTCTGAGATTTCAAAAGACGATTTTTAAAGATTTACAAGAGAGTTAAAAAAATCAATGATTTCAAAGGATTTTAAAACGATTTCCAAATATTTAAAGTGATTTTGAAAAAATTTCAAAAAAATTTCCAAAAATTTAAAGTCATTTTCATAACATAACAAATATCAAAATATTTCAAACGTTTCCAAAAAGTTAATGATTTGAAAAAAAAAATTACAAATGAAAATCTTACATGAAAATCATTTAAAATCTTTTGAAATCTTTTTAAAATCTTTGAAATGTTTTTAGATTTACTTTAAATCTTTTAAAATTTCGTTAAATTTTATAAATTATGTGAAACTATGTGAAAATTCATATAAAGATTAATAAATCTCAATTTACCTGAAATACGTTTGAATCGTACGCCATTTAGAGAGAGACGTGGCAGTTTGCAAACTTCGATTTCCCATTGTACTTGACTATCTGTTGCTGGATCACCATGTGCACAAAGCAAGAGGAATCGCTCGGGTTGCTCGTATTGACATTCATTAGCATCCAGAACCTAAAAATTAAGATTAAAAAGTTAACAGGCTCTGCATTGTAATCAACTACCATTGTCTCTGCTCTTAGATGCAAAAGAAAAAATTAATTTACTTTATTAAAACATACTTAAAGATTTAACAGGAAAATGCAATAAAATATATTAAAATACTAATTTTAATACCTTTGTAATCATATTTATTTTTCATAATTTTTTTTTTCTTTATTGATCTTTTGATAATGAATCTTTTTAACTCTTTCGTAATACCTTTCGAATTTCAGACATAATTTCAATGGGATCTCGACTACTGGTGGTTTTCATACTCCAAGTAAATCGTAAACTACGTGGTTTCACCTGATCGTCGTTTGTTGTTGCCCCACTAGAACAGAAATTTATTTAAAATACCTACTTTTAAACAAAACACACTTTCGTTTGTTATCATTTTTTATAGAAATAAACCAGAAATGAAAAGTGGATCTGATTTTTGTACTTCACAAATATGAAATAAAGAGTGCTTCAAATTATTTTATCTTAACATTAATATAAAACCTTTTCTAATATAAAGATAAAATTTAATCTAGGTCTTTTACATTTTTAATTCAATTCTCTTTTTTAAAATTGTTACTTCTAAAAAGGAGCATAAGATTTTCAAGATGCGACAATGAGCAATGAAACATTCTGCAAAGCTTTTATATATATATCACTTATATATAAAATATATATGTATATTTGAAAAATATAAAGATACATGCGAAACATGCAAATCGATAGTTGTAATGCTGATACTGCATAGACTCTTAATACAATTATATTTTCAAAATCGTTGGTAAGCTTAATTTCATACGTATTTTTTTAAATATTTCGTACGAAGCATTACTATAAGTTAATGCCGTAAAAAAAGTAGCTGCAGAAAATATCAAACTCACCAAGTCCAAAAATAAAGTTTTCTGTCAATATTCATAAGAAAAGTCAAGTTTGTAAAACAAAAAAACTTTTTTCATTCCTACTCTATATAATAATAAAAAGAAATAATAGTTTAATAATGTACCATGAAAATAGTTTACGTATCATATGTTAAACATTGTTTATATTATAAAATATCCTCTTTCGTCTCCACTAGTCTCTAATTCCAATTTTCCTTTTAAAATTAATAAAAAATTTTTAACTAATTTTAAAATTATTCGAAAGGTGAAAACGTGCCATCTGTACAAACGGATTTAAGAAACTAACTTTGAATTTTTTTCAAAATTATTTTAATTAAAAGATAAAAAATAAAATTAAAAAAAAGAAAATTAAAGATGGATTTGTGGTATTATGGTATGTAGCAACGTACCTCACTACTGGGTGCTTGGGGGAAACGGATGGGTCCATGGGGCTGAAATAACAAAACAAAGGCAATTGCTAACAAACACTAAACTCGATAAATCATTCGAATTTCGTTATGTACAACCACCACCAGTCCTTGCATCTCCAAAAAAATATCTCTTTATAACTTCGTGTTTTAAATAATAAGTATCTGATGAAAAAAATGATGCTCGCTATTGATGGTCGATGATGTGTATTTTTCATTGTTTTCAATAAAATAATAAAAAAAATTATAAATGAAAATCTAAAAACAAATAATGATTTAATTAACTTAACTTAAAAGATGCAAATTCGCAAATAATCGATACCCATAAATGAAATGTCTCCGTATGTTGGAACATGGAGGGAAAAAAATCTCGATCGCATGAAAATTTGCAAGCCGATGAAGGCATTCAGATGCTGAAAGGACACATGCATGAAATAATGATCGCAGGTAGCTTTACAACGCTTTAACAGGTTTATAGAAATAAATTGGTAAGACATATGTGAGATATTTTTAAAAGATTTATTACTATGCTTATGAAATTATTCCTCTTATTGCTTCTTAAAATTATAAAACAATAATTATTGTTAATTTCTATATTAGGCCGTTTACTGTTCTCCAAGCAACGGTGTGTCAAAACAGAAATTAGGCGATGAAATTATAGGCCACTTAGACGACAGATCTATTACAAATTACATTCAACAAAAAAGTGTTTAGGGTGCATCGACGAGCAGGTGGAAAACAGCAAACAGCGCGAATCACAAGCATACGAAAGCTCATATTTATACATATTTATTGTAATCATATCTAACTCATATTTTTTTTTATTATTATAATGTGTGTTCTTTTTTAAATACTTCATTTCTTTTGTCCTTGCCTTTCCTAATTTCACATAAGTCTATCGGACGCATTTTTTTGTTCCTTTCATAACAGTTTGCACTATCTTACACGCATTCATGCACTTCGGTGAATACCGCCAGTTTTTCTGAATCTTATTATTGTTACTAATTCAACGTAGAATGCAATGCTTACTACCTTTAAAATTATTATCAAGTATTAAAATATACATTGTATTAAAACTCTTGCATTTAATTACATTCACCCGCAAAAGTTCTTGCAAAGAGTCAAAGATAATAATTGTAATTATCAATAATCGGATCATTCAAATCTGCTAAATGCAAAAGAATATTTTTCTTCTTTGGAAAATAAATGCTAGTTCCATGGTAGATGATTTTAGAAATCATAAGCGATTTTTAGTTGTGATTGTTCTGCAGCAGATCTTTTCTTTAGAGGTTTCATTTTTTTTAAAGTTTCCTTGAGAAATCGAAAAGGACGAGAAGCAAATTAGTTACAAATGAAAAAAATCATAACTGTCTGTGATTTAGTTAAGTATTAATAGTATATTTCGATTAATGATAAATTGATAATATAAGATACTTATAAACAATGCAAAATCTATGAGCAATAATCATACTAAATTGTGGATGTCGACACCGACCAAAGAATAAAGCATTTTTCTCCTAAAATTGTCTTCTAAAATTTAAACGTCTCTAAAATCTAAATCTTCCCTTATTTTTTTTTTTCATTAAAAAAAAAAATACTTGATCTTTGATCGGTTTCAACCTCGACAACATAATATACTTGTGCAAAATAAAATACACGATATCTCCAGTAGAAACATAAAAGTAGGTCTACATTTCCGTATAATAGAAAAGCGAATAAGAAAGATTATCTCGGAAATAAATGCTCACAGAACTGATTTTTTTTCCTATTTCTTGAAATTATTGAATTCAAATTCGATCAAGAGCTAACTAAAAAGTCAGTGTAAAAAAATTTAAAGAGATTTTTTCATTTTATGACTCTATTTACAGAAAATAATCGGCGAAAAAAAATCAAAGGAAGGATCACAGTTGTCTTAAATATTTACGCGTGGCCGAACTAGTAATTTACGATATTATTAATTGTCTCAGAATGCAGAGCTGAGAATCGTCCTTGTATTGAAATTCTCGTTACGAGTCGACAAGGTCTAGTTTGAACAAACTACTTTCGTATATCAATTAGTTATCTTATCAATCTCTTTTACGAGTTTGAAATTTGTTGAATAGATATTAATGAAAAGGCGTATACCTAAATTATTGTAAATTACATTATTAAGCTATCGCTACCGGTTAACATACTGTACATAACAGTATGAGATCAGAGTTCGTTAACTCGTCCTATTTCCACGGGAGTACGAAAAATAAAATATCAGCGACTCGCATTTGTTGTGATGGTACTAGTATTAAACGTGATACTCTCGGCATCTTGCTGCTCCTGATTTCACGCGGAAAACAACGTGAAATATCATCCTTCATTTAGAAAACCTGTCAACGCAGGACAATTACGTAATAAAAAAACTTGTATCGCTTATAATATCGTTATTCACATATATATGTATATATATATATTTATTTATTTATTTAATATATCTGCGGGATCTCGACTACACTTTCATCGTACAAATTGCACAAAACTAACTACTCTTTTAGGTAAGTGTGTATTGCAAATCTTTAGAGAGCACTTTCGCAGCGTGTTCAATCTTTAAAAATAATTTTTTTTTAAATAAATAGAAATCGTTGCAGGACATTTCTCGATTAGACTCAAATGATAAAATTCACCAATAATATTATTTTATACAAAGTTAAATACTTATGGATTTCATAGAATGTTAACTTTTTTAGAAGTCGAGAAAATATTAAATTTATATTGAATTGTTGGAATTTGAACATTGTGATTCAATTTCTTAATACGTAATTGTAAACTTGTGTTAAAATTCTAATAGAAACTAAAATTGTTAACTTTTAATTTTATCTATAATCAACAAATGACCAAGTGCAACGACCTTAAAAATTGAAAAAGACATTCAAACAATGGAAGTATGCAACTCGAAATTCCTACTCCCCTAGCTTTTGGCTCAATATTGCAACGAATTTTTAACAATACCATTTACATGATCGGGTTGGTATTGGGGAAACTGATTTACAATTTTAGAGGGAAAATTGAAAAATATAGATCTCATTACGTTAGACTAATATTGACAGGCACTTTTCAAAAGTGATAGTCTGCCACGAATGCGACTTAACATTGAGAAAAGAATTTTCCTCAAGACAGAAAAAAAGAATGTTTTTTTTTTTTTTTAATATTGAAAGGAAAAATTTTCTCAAGATGAGAAGAGAAGCAAGATAGTGAGATAGAATTGGTGAAACAATTGACAATTTTCGTAGTTAAGAATAATTGAGCGATTGATTGTCCAGTGTCGTCCCAATTCTTATTCACTCTCGCTTTCGATGCTGCGCAAGATAAAGATATTTTTCAAATTATTAGAAACCACACTATTTACAAGAAGAAAAACGAAGTGGAATCAATACAACAATTTCCACAAAAGCTGATGTAAAAATGATTATAAAATAGATTTCATGATGAGTTTTGAATTAGTAAAATCATCAGTAAGATTTCTTTTATCAATAATTAAATAATAAATTATAATGGAAATTATTGTACGTTCTGCAACTGTTTTTCTTGATTCGGACAAGGGGAACGCTGATAAAATAATGAGCGATTAATTACTCCTAACATAACTACTTTCCTAGAGGATTGAGCTGTTTAAGGGCCCGGAACTTATTTTGCGATTTTTTATATATGCCAAACGAAAAGCAATAATTTTAGTAGACTTTTAAAGAAAAGTAAAGTAAATAACAAGAAGTTACGACCGAATATTAACAGTTTTTAGCGAATGTTGTTTATATTCTTCAAATTATGTATTAAATCAAATTTTGAGAACTACTTGACTCAAAAACTTCCAAAGTAGAGAGCTTACAACTTTTTAATACAATGAAAAATTCAAAGCAACAAACATGATATTTAAACAAATATGATTTAATAAAAATTGTTTGTTTCAACACACTTAATATGTAAATAAATAAATAAATATAATGTATATCCTGATCGACTCTTCCTCGAGAAAATCCCTCATCTTTGAGCAAAACGTATTAGAAATCTTGAATTTAAATTTTTCTTAAATCGCAAAATAAGGCCCACTTATTAAGACTTGACGGATTGCTCGCATGGACAGCGCTCAAAGTACAGCGAGCTTATCGATTTGAATTTGAGAATTGAAAAGAGTAGAAAAATATGCGAGGAGTTGTCGACGAGAGACTCAGGGTGCACTTAGCGGAGTGGCAGGCAGAATTGGGAAAGGCATGGATTTTAGTGCTATCTCTAGGTGCATCAAGGCGGCTTCCATGCCGGAAGACATGAATTTCGTTAATGACGATCACATGTTAGGTCAATGAGAGGGCTTTAGTGTCCGTATTATGTCGCGAGTGACGGGTTTGGGACATGAGCTTCTTACAGACAGACAGACAGGCAGTCAAACGGTCAGACAGTCAGACAGTCAAAGAGTCAAACAGTTAGACAGACACCACAGAATAACGGAGCCGAGCGTTCGTAGTTCATAGTTCTCAAAATCAATCCATCGAACTTGTAATCAATGTGCCGCTGATGGAGCTTTTCTAATTCAGTTTAGATGGGTTGGGAATGCTGCACTGAGTGCCGAATTCGGCACATCATCACATAGTTGTTCAGACTCGTTTTCTCTATGGCCTTTCATCTTGGAACTCGAGATGAAGCCAAGCTATTTGGTTCAAGTCCTGCGGCACAGAATATAACCGATATGGATTATTGTTAACTGTTAAGGATCGCACTGATGCATCAATGGCTATGCTGATTTTGCACAAGTCGTTAATTCTGCTAACCGATGAATACAGTGACCATTTCATGAAAGACAACTTTGATTTATCACTATTTTTTCTTACTCTTTATCTTATTTATTTACTATTCTTATTTCTTATGTTTCTCGACGGCTTGACCCTCGTTATTCTGTGGTTTCGCGAAGTCTAAGAGTTTTTCACGTGCGCAGCATTAAATCGTATGCTATTACAATATATTGAAAAATACGTAACAACAACTAAGGCCGAAAAGAATGTCTAGATAAGGATTTGCCTCGCTACGATCATGTCAAAAGGGATGCACAATGAGTATGCGAGGATATTTGAGCTCTTGCCAAGCAGTTATTACTTTCTTGCTCTTCTTTCATTATTACAAATACTTTCAGTATTGCAAATTATAAAATATAAATTAGAAACTTTAGTGCTGAAAAGTCGAAGGCAAATTAAAATCTAAGTCCAAATGAAATAAGTAAAGTGTGTATACATCGACGGAGGAATTTTCAGAAATAAAGTTTATAGATTTTTGTTTTGAGAGTAACAAGTGAAAAATTGAGATACTATGAGTTACGTGGGACGAGCAGAGAGACATATAGACATAATGGACGCGATAATGTACATCGAGTGTACAAATTAACGGCAAAAAAGTGTGAAAAGTACTGTTTGAACTACTATTACGGCTTTCAGTGATAATGGTCGCTGATGGCTCATCGAATTACAGATAAAAAAGACCCTGTGTTGTTCTTAATGTACGCATTACATCAGTATACAATTTCCAGAATTACATAGTCATTGTGCATCCTTAAAACAGAAACATTATTTAGCATGCAAACAGTAACAGGTAGATCAAGATCATTAAGCAGACACTGATTGATAACTTTATATGTTATAGTCAGAGCATTTAAATTCTTTTCTCGTTCTGCATACAAGTTTTCATTTTTCCTGAATTTTATTATCATATTTATTCAAAAAAGAAATGCGATAATCAAAGTAAGTCGAAAAGATCAAATGCTCTAATTATGAATATGGAAACAGGCAATGTGAATAAGTGGTGTTTCAAAGTGGAACACTTTCTAGCATGCATGCCTTATAATATTTGAAAAAATAAAAATTGCCTTTGGCAACTTACCGTTTAGAAAACCTTGAAGAGAGTTTGGAGAAAAAGGACGGCCTTGCTAGTGGGCTTATCGCATTTGTATCTTGCGTATGTGTGTGGCCCTGAAAATTTAATCCATATTTTAGTACATAAATATATTAAAAAAACCTATAATGATAAAGTAATTAAAAAGTCAAATTTCAACTACTAGTAACTTAAATTTGAAAAAATCGATAATAGCGATGAAATTTGTGCAGGCAAACGGAAAACAAACCTGAGTATGATTTCGCTGGGCTCTATTTTGTCCAGAATGGAACGTACTACGACTCGGAACATTCCTTGGAAATGCTGGGGTTGTGGGTGTAGCCAATCTGTTACTTGGTGAGACTCCCAAGCTAATGAAAAAGAAACGATTAGAAAATTAGAGAACTATTACCAAATGACCAACTTAAATTTTAAACAGGATTCACGATTTTACATACAGTTTTTACAGATGTAAAAATTGCCTTTTAGGACAGAACCTTATGGATCAATCTAAAGGACACATTTAAAATTCAACAATAAAATAAAAAAAAATAAAAAAATACTTCTATCCAAGTCCAAGATTAATTATACAATTTTAAGACAGCAAAAAACTTTGTCAGTAGCAGTATGAAATTCCGAGAATTGAGAATTTAAAGCGACATAAAGTTTGTTTTTAATAAACTGCAAATATAATACATCGTTGCAGAAATAAAAATGCACATTGAATACACATGTATATAAGCAGAAGGTTTTAATGCTTTAGTAACAGAATTGGCAATTCATGGTTTTGAATAAAGCTGAAAATAAGTACGAATTCCCTTAGTTTTCTTATTTTAGAGATCTTATTACATTACTCTTATAAATTCTCTATTATTCCAGTTTCAAACCGGGCGTCATGCTTTTTAAAATAAAAGATAGAAACTTAAAAAACTGCAGAGAATAATCTATAATAATTAAAATCCTACATATTTTATCACTGCAATAAGAATACATTTTTGGATGCTAAATCCTTAAAACGCAGAAAAGACAGATACATACTGTTAGTAGAAAACCTTCTTAATCTTAAGAAGTAACCATTAGTAATGCAACATGCTCAAACAATTTTCTCTGGATTAAAAATCTTCGGCTACTCTACACGATACATTTGGGTGTAAAATTGTATCTCGAAATGAATGAAGACGAATGAAAATGACTTAAAAAAATTCGGAAATCATGCAAACCAATCCTCCAAGAATATGACAATGACCATCAAACTGACCTAGAGACTTTTTTTTTAGTGAAACCTTTACAGATTCTTTTTGGAATGTTAAGAAATGTCCTTCGAACCGTCTACGAAAGATGTCTTAAAAATTAACTTTTTTTAAAAAGGGCCGTTTATAAATTACATTTTGAATTGTTAAATTGAAATCTGAAAAAATACAAGAAGTTTGCCTCACCTCAAGAAAGAAATTTCCCCTTATTCGTTTTAAGAAATAGAAAAAGAAAACATGTATTTTCAACTAAATATTTGAATTTTCAACCAAAAAATAATCAACAAAAGAAAATTAATTTTTAACCAGAAAAAGGATAAATGTTTAATAAAATAGTTAAACTTTGAAGCAAAAACAGTTGAATTTTCTTATGGGGTTTTATATTGATTTAGTGTGCATTTCAGTGAAAAATAAGAAAAAATAGGGGAATTTTCTTGAGAACAGAGGAAAAAAGAGGATTTTTTAAAAATAGGGGGAAAAACAGGGAAATAGGCGAAAGGCTGTGAAGCCTGCACTGACATCCCACACACCTTAGGTAATTTATGAACGGCCCCTGAATGATAATTAGCGACGGGATTCATGTACCCTAAGAAAGTTAGTGGCCTCCCGGTAAACCAAAAAAA
The DNA here is from genome assembly GCA_032275165.1 of Synergus magnus. Taxonomy (NCBI): domain Eukaryota; kingdom Metazoa; phylum Arthropoda; class Insecta; order Hymenoptera; family Cynipidae; genus Synergus; species Synergus magnus. The sequence goes on from JAUESH010000040.1 coordinate 9,724,932, forward strand.
ATTCAAAAGAATTCAGAAGTACATATAATAATTTGTATGTCTGGACCTATAATCCGGTTTGTGGAGCTTTCCGGATTCACGACTATTTTTATAAAAAAGTTGAATTTCCCTGAATTCTGAAAGGTTCAAAAACCGAATTCAATAAGCATTCCAGATTCCAATTCCGTTTAATTCCTTTGAATCTTTTTCCGTTTATGCGCTATGAAAAAAAGCGATGAAACAAATAAATTGTTGTTCTAATACATATACTTAGAGAGGAATTAAGAGTGTTGGATTTAAGTTCTAATCTCCAAATTCAATTTCACTCAACAGTTGTTTATATTAAAAATAAATATATTTTCGCTCTGTAGGTGAAATCTATTTCGAACTAAAAGTACGGCTATAAAGAGAAAAAACGTTTACTTTTAATACTTTCTTGCCTAAAACGATCAGTTCGAAAACTCACCTCAAAATTTAATCGTCACGTTTTACGTAAAAAGTATTAAAATTATACACTTTTTCGCTTTATACATAGACACAATTCTATTTAAAGAAAAGAGTACATCTACAGAACGAAAATATACTTAATTTTAATATTTCTAAAGTAAAATGAGGAATTCGAATTTTGAGATTAGAAAATGGATTCAACTTCCATAAGAAAAAAAAAATTTAAAAAAAATACAGATTATGCGATGGGGGCCTGTACCTCTGTCTAAGAGGGTCAGCGGTGACGAGGAGGGAGTTGTGAGCGTTCCGTGGTTGAGGATCCAGTAGCGAATGATCACCCGGGGGAACCCCACTCGAGGAACGGTGACTTGCACTGATGCTCGCAGATTTGGTGTGACCCCTTGTCGGCCTAGTGCCCTCTCCCAGGCTGTGCAAAAAACTAGTCAAAATACGCCCCATCCCTACGTTTCTATTTTAGGTTTCTAACTACAAGCTCTAGCTTCATCTGGGGCACTCCTTAAAACTGGTAAAATCTTTTAAAATTTTTTTAAATGACTTGAAATCCCTTAAAACTATTGTTCTCACAATCGACATAGTATAGCAATATTTCAGAGTAGTTTTTAGTTTTAAATAGAATACGTTTTTGAGGCGTCAGTTTAATACGCGTCACGTCAGAACAAAAAAGATTTGTAGCAGTGTTACCGCGCTTTACGATACTTTGATGGGTCGAAGGAAATCAATTTTCGAAATTAAAAACACTCTAGGGCTACCCTTTATTTCATCTAATTTTACTTTTGCACTGATCATAAAATACCGAATGTGGAAGTTTTCAATGCTTCAGAGAATTTATTTCTAAAATGTTTTCGTTTCTTTTGACCGTTTTGATCCAATTTAATATCTACCTAACATTCCCTCCAATGTGCTTTTAAGTTAATCACTTTATTGATTTTCAAAGTACCAATTACGTAAATTTAATAATAAGAATAATCAAAAATCTTAAATGATTAACCACCTATTTTCCAAATAGTAAATTTACGACATATGAATCTTTAAACAGGTGAAAAACTTGAAAAGTTTTTAAAGGTATAAATCTGAAAAAACTGGTACGAATACCTTGAAAGAATGATGAGTATGAATTGAATGATCGTAATTTCTGCCTAAAATGACATTATCTACATTTTAATGAATGAATGAATGAATGAATGAATGAATGAATGAATGAATGAATGAATGAATG
>JAUESH010000040.1:9726694-9739198 GCA_032275165.1 Synergus magnus
AATGAATGAATGAATGAATGAATGAATGAATGAATGAATGAATGAATGAATGAATGGATGAATGAATGAATGGCTATGTTTGTTGCAGTTTCGTGTTTGCAAACCTAATTCTAAAATTGTTGATAATAGAGAAACTGTGTAAATCTGTAAATGCAACTAAGGATTTTTAAAATGGCAAGATAAGAAGCATCTGTGTCCTTGAAACGATATCGGAATATGTAGTCGATTTTATATACATCTGTCAGCCTTTAAATGTGAGAAATCTGTAATTAATGAGTCGCAGGCAGCAGCCAGCATGCTAGAGCGATGCAGCAAACAATTAACCATTTTTGGCTTCAATGACAAATTTTCTTGTTAATATTTTTTTTCTCCATTTCAAACTCATTCATATTATGTTTTGTCTACTTTTTATATTATTGTATATATCTACTTCTCGTATATTATGCTATGTTACCTAGTTTGTTAGTAGAATTAAACTTGTTAAAACAGACGAGCCTTTTAAAAAAAAAAAATAGTAAAAATATCTTGCTATATTAACATCTGTACAATATAATCACTTCCAAAAATTCTAATAGTTTCCATTGTATTCTATACTAGAATGTCTTAAAATATCTTAATCTTCAGTAATTTCATTTTATGCTCAAAAATAATCCAAAAGACTTTAAAGAATTGAAGAGATTAAAGTGCTTTTTAGAATTTTGAAGGTGAATATCTTCGGATTTCGCCCTGAATTTAATTAAAGAAAATTTGATAAATTATTAAATAAAAAGGTTTTTTATTGTACCTCGGCACATCGTTGGCTCTTTCTGTAGACGAAGAAGTCTTAGCTTGATCGTAGGAGATAGTGCTGCGTCGACCGATGGATCCAGCAGCAGGGGTAGTAGATGTTCGAACAGCTCCAACCCCGGCGTTCATCGTGTTGCTCTTCCCAACTCTGGTCTTGCCTCCAGGACTCGTTCCGACGCCTTGAATAAACATTGACACTGCAAGACTCATTAGATATGATCCAACACAAAACAAAGCGGGGATATGATGTATGTATAAATAAAAAAACTGACGATACAAATGATGAGATGATTAGGGTAAGGGAAAAAACAATCCCGCAACCCAAGGTTTCATCTCAAATCTTCAGATTTATTACTTAATATTCAATAAAAAAAAAATAAGAAAATGATCAAATTTGGATGATTCATTAAAATAAGATTATAATAATCTAAGAATTATTGTGAATCATAATATTCAATTAAATAAATTACAGATCATGCATGGAAAGCCAATTGCAATATGAATTTCCGAATTAAAAGTAAATTGTATTCATATTCAGAGAATCAAATTTAATTAGGAGATTAAATTCAATTGTTCCAATGACTGCTAATTTATTAAATACTGACAGAAATTTAGCCAGCGTTGTCCGAGATTTTAAGAGATTTTAAATGATTTCAAGTTATTTTAAGGAATTTCAAGGGATTTCATAGAGATTTTAAAGGATTTTAAACATATTCAGTTTTATATACGTAAAATCATGGGGGAGATTAGTGACTGACAATGGACTGTTTAAGCTTGGACGAAAGTTAGCTTCTGAATGATGATAAAAGAAGATTAAATGAAGGATTTGGATCAGATTTAGGGTAGAAAGGACAGCAACTAAGAAAAAGCCATAACCTTACCACATATAGAAAGCGACAAAACTGTACCAAGTTTCTTGTATAGAATATCGAGTGCCGTTCGGCATTAGTCAAAAGGGAAAACTCACTCGTATCAAGTTGGCCAGGACTATTTTTGGGAGCAGAAGGTCTAGATGCAGCGACACGAGCGCTATTTTCCTTAATTGTAGCTGCGTCCACGGTATTTTGCCTTTTGAAATTACTACCGCCACTTCCAACTGTCGTTCCCCCGGTTCCGGTGGTGGCATGATTATGATTCGTTGTGTTGCCTGGGCTTGGTGCTCCACCTAAAAATAAATTAAATTAGAAAAGATCTAGATAGAATTCGAATTTTAGTTTCGAAGGTAAGCTACTGGGAATTTATTCTGAATTGAGAACTTACGGAGAGTTTCCCCACCGGAAGAAGCCCTTCTACTGGGTTTAGGATTAGTTGCAGAACTACTACGATGAACTCCTCGATGCGACGGGCTCTGAACTGCACCTCCTGTGCCTCCTCCACTTCCGCCACCTCCACCCGAACTAACTTGTGGTGGAATGTTACGTAGAGACAGCGAGCTACCAGACCGCGAACCATCACTCTCAGGCTAGAAATGGAAATAGATTGAATTAATAAGTAAAATCTAAGAAGACGAAACTACAGGAAGACTTCCATATCTTCATCTTTTTAAAATGATAAACGTAAAGAACGGTCTTTTTAAAATAGAATAATAATATTACACTCACATCAGTCGTTTTTCTTCCGAGTAACAGATAAGTGGCAAACACATCGTCGTATTTTGCTTGTCCTAATGAGTCCTCGATTTCACTCCTCGAATATCCCATAATCGCTAACGCCTCTGTAACACACAGTTGCAATACGCATAGTCACATCTAATAAAGTTGGTTGCTTATTCTTTTAAATATATTTACCTACAGGACTTCCGAAATGAGCGATATTCATACTTTCCTTTGATTTAAGTTTAATTTCACTTAACTTCTGTCTCATATATGATCAAATTTACTAGATTATTAAATTCTTTCTCTAAAATCTACTTCACGATATTCTTTAATGGTATTAAAATTGTTTAATTTGCTATTTTCATCCAATTCAAACAATTTTTTTTTTAGTAAAGATCAACATGACATTTTATTAAATCAAAATCAAATTCTTTTTAATTTATTACGTTTTAGCATGCAATATTCTATTCAATTGGCAAAAAAATTTCTCTTGTCTTTAAAATTTTTTTAAACTACTCTAATTAGTTTTAGAAAAAATTTCTTCTGTGATTAGCTTTTTAGGTAAATTAATTCTTCAATTCAAGTTTGATACAAGTTGAAAAGAAATTTTGCCAAAAGGTAACTTCTAATTTTAATTCTATTAACAAAGACGGGTGTAAATCATAAAAAAAAAAGCTTATGGAAGATTCAATGTCAAGTTTGATATTTAATCCCAAATATCAATATTTTATTTAAAAATCCAATCAGAAGGACCCGTATTTGCTGAATCAGAGTGTCCACTCATATTTCACGAAAAAATTCTCGGTTATTTCAGTGGTCACCCTGTGAATAATTTACATGCAAAGATATATCAGATCATATTTAACAATTTTAAAAAGTGTATGAACTTTAAAAATCCTCTCAAGTTTTGTAAGATTTGTTTATTTATTTAATAGATTATATTTATTTAAAAAATATGACTGATATATCTCAAATATTACAACTAACAACCATTTATTGTCTACGGTTCTTGAATTTCAAGAACTGTAGCAATGTAGACACTCTCGCTTTATTTTTAGTAACATTCAGAAAAACTAGTCTGAGGAATGTTAGTCAACGTTTTTCAATCAATTATAGAATATGGCTTCAAGGAAAAGATTCAATTTTGTTATAGAAGCAGAGTGTCTAATTCGGGGTGCACTAAATATAAACTAAATATAAACAACAAAGTAGTAAGTGTTATGTACATACTGGCGGACTCACCTATCCTCTTGTGGTCTTTATAGTCAGGTTCTGGTTCTAAATATGGTTTCAATTCATCATCTTCATATCCCATATTCATCCATTTGTCTTTCATAATATTCTGCAATTCAAAAAAGTTATATAGAGCCTTCTTTTCAATTACGTTAGTTGCCTAAATTGTAATTTATTTCATTCAATAGTTTATGCTTTTCTATTTCGGAAACATGCTACATATAAATACTAGACATCAAAAATTCGTTTGGAACATTAGAAAAAATTTCTAATTCGAAACAGCACTAATCTTTCAATGTGCTTTTTTTTATTTCAACTTGTAAAATTCGTGCCCTACATTCAATAATTACCTACGAAAACTTTTGAAATTAAAGTACAATATGAATTGAATTAAACAAGATAAAATAGCTACTCAATTGACGAGAATAATAAAAGTACTGTTAAAATTTATTTTTTACATACTGCTAGAATTTTTTTTTAAACAAAAAAGGACAATCTTGAAATAAGTAGATTCTAGGGAATGTAGGCAATGCAGTAATTGGTTGTAACTTGAAGGTTTCATGAACAACTTCAGGAAAGAATCTTGACTATTCTAGAAAGAGAATAGCAAAGATACAAAATATGTTCGAACCTTATCGCCACGTACCTCTAACGAGGCCCGTTTCGTCGGATTGAGGACGAGAAATTTTTTCAGGAGGTTTTCACAGTCGGTGGACATATAAAATGGGATGCGATACTTCCCCCTCAGTACTCTTTCCCTTAATTCTCTCAGTGTTGAGCCATCAAACGGCAGGGAGCCGGACACCAATGTATAGAGAATTACTCCTAACGACCATACGTCTACTTCAGGACCATCATATTTCTTGCCTGGAATAATAAGTTGAAATTATTATAAATTCTAAATCTAATTATAAAAATCCGATAGAATTAATAATATTAAAATATCAATTGTCTTTCTGTCTTTTCACATTGAAGCTTCTACGTTCAATTCTTTTGCGTACCTTGGAACAATTCTGGCGCTGCGTAAGGAGGAGAGCCACAGAATGTATCTAATTTGTTTCCCGGAGTGAATTCATTGCTGAATCCGAAGTCGGCTATTTTTATATTCATTTCGCTATCCAGTAACAAGTTTTCTGCTTTTAAATCTCTATGAATTATTTTCTTTTGATGGCAGTACTGCACAGCTGACACTATTTGCCTAAACTTCGCCCTCGCTTCTTTTTCCTTCATTCTGCCATGCAGAACTAAGTAATCGAATACTTCTCCACCACTAGCATACTCCATCACCAGGTACAACGTTTTCTCAGTCTCAATGACTTGGAACAGCTTCACTATGTTTGGATGGTCAAGCATTTTCATTATCCTCACTTCGCGGAACAACTGGAACAAGAAATAATTACATTAAAATTGATAATTGATAATTTTGGTGAAATTTCAAGAAGTCTCAAAAGATTTTAAGTGATGTCCATAGAATAGTTTGAATTGCTAGTTTAGAAAATAATGTTTGACTTCTTGGACAATTGTAATAAAATACAATATTCTTAATAGTTCCGGTTTATAATAATCAATCAAATTTTTCTTTTGTGACATTACCTTCTGAAGACTGCCAGGGTTGAGTTGCGTCTTGTCTATTATCTTGATTGCTACTTCCTTCCCCGTGGGTACATGTTTGGCAAGTTTCACCTTGGCAAAGTTTCCTTTACCAATGGTCTTCAACAACTTGTACTTGCCGATGTGAGGTTCTTCGGAGGTCCGACTCCTTGAGGATAGTCGACCACCTCCACCACTCGACACCCCCACGCCATCTCCCGTCTGAATCAAAAGGGAAACAGAAAAAAAATTAATATTTCGTTTGCATGTGAAAAATGTCCCAACTTATTGAATAAAATAATTAATCTGTCTCACTAACTAATTACAATGTCACAAAAGGTTGCTTCTGTTGTCTCAGAGGAAATTATTTTAATTTCCAACGCTTATAATTCCAAACTTAGAATCTCGTAAATCGGAATTGATAATTGAACTACTAAAGAAAAATCTTTCTTTGAAAAATTCCTCAACAATTCCAGACCAAAATCTTTCAACTAAAAGACTTCAACATCTAAAAATCCAAAATCCCTAAATTATAATATTCCTCTCAGCTTTTGACTGGTATTCCTTTCAGTGTGTTGGCCGTTGGGTCCAAGTTCTAATCTCAAAGTTCGATCTCTTCATTTTACTTAATAAATATTATAATTAGGTATTGTTCCCTTCTATAACACTATTCTCTTTGGAAACAGAATCTTGTCTATAGAGCGAAAGCAAATTTAATTTTAATACTTTTTGCAAAAACCCAGGAATTTGAAATCTAAGCCCAAAATTTAATCTTTTCATTTTACGAAAAAAAGATTAACACTACGCATTTTTTCCCTCTGTATCCATAATCCTATTAAAAAAATGAGTATCGCTACAGATTGAAAAAATATCTATTTATAATATTTGTTGAGTATAATGAGGAAATTGAATTTTAAGTATAGAACTTGGTTTCATCATCCTTAAACGGAAAATATTTGAATGTAAAGATTCGAACCTTTCGAGAAATGTCGACTTATCCAGAATCATTTTACAGAACCGCTTTCAGTAAAGTAGTAAGAATTCGGTAAATTTGGTTCGAAGAATGCAATTGGAGCGTAAAAAGCAAGTAATTTGATTCTCCTAAAACGGCTCGGAGTTGAGTCTCGATTCGCTTATTTACATGCACAGTTTTTGCTTTCTTTTAAGCAATAAAACCCGTTTATCGAGTGTGCCTCAGACACCAGTGTGTCGTGATACGTCATTCGCTTAAGGAATTTCTCGAGCACGTTCCAAGAAGCCTTCGTTGCTATCTCACCATTCGTATACATACATATAATGAAATTAAAAAGAAAAGACATCAGCAGGTGTTAAAAAATTATAACTTTACCCGCAAAAGGCCACGAGTGACCATCTTGCACGAAGAAGCTGCCGCTACTTTGGAGGCCGCCAGTTTGACCCGTATTGCTTTACTCTCAGAAAATTTCGTCTCAAGAATCTTATGACACTTCGATCGAACTTATCTCACTTTTGGCTAATGAAAACAAAAATTAATTTAGTTCCATAGCTGTGCTTTTAGCAGTATAAATACTCTTTACTTTATTGATTAGAAAAAACAAAATTTAGATACGAGCTTGGAATCAATTTATTTATTTACTTATCCTACTTATTTTCTGGGTGAAAAGAAATGCAAATTTATTTAATACCCACTTCAAGGAGCTTCGAGATAAACAAGTTTTTCAGTCAAGAGTGATTCATTAGTCAGCTTTATGCAATATTCAATAAATCATTGAACTGAATGAACAAAACTGGTGCCCTTGAGGGAAAAAAAAAATTAATTTAAAAGAAGAAATAAGCCTAATAGCAATTTCAGGCCTCATAGCTCCTATGGGGAAAAAAATAGGTTCTGGTTTTTATGTAAATTACTTTTACAAATACCCAAAATACTCTCAAAATATCCCTAAACTGGAATTGTTTTGAATAAAAAATAGATTTTCAACCAAATAAGAGGGGAACAGGGAATTTTCTTGAACAGAGAGGAAAAAATAAAAATTCTTTAAAAAGGCGGAAAACAGGAGAATGGGAGAAAGACTCGTATTTGAATTTAAATTTAAATAATTTACGAGTTGATTTGAAAATTATCTCTTTGAATTTACTGTGCACTTAAGAACAAGCTAACATCGAGTTTCGGTTTGAATTCTACCGGGAGTCTTGTTACTTGTATGCAAATATAAGTCTCCTCCCTCAAAGGTCGACATGAAGCCCCAACCCTTGCATTATATTTGCATTTCAAAAAAGTGTCCTGGAAAAAATTCGCCGCAAAAGATTGGCTGTAAATATAAATAGGAAATTTATTAATTGTCCTCTGGTTGTAAATCTTGTGGAATTTTATATTATTTTTCATGAGTTTATTGCTCTAGTTTTATTTTCTCGTTCCCTGTCCCACTTTTTCCAAGAACTTTCAGTTCATATCTAACTAAACATTCCAAGCTCGCACCGACACAATCTCAAAATGAAGAAACCGTTTCTCTAAACCAAATCAAAAAATTTACAAAAATCCTATCAATCTAAAAATGAAAGAAGCCCCAAATCTTACTCTCTCCAATATCAAAGACGATATCGTCTCTCCCAGTCTACTCCTCACAGCAAGAATTTCAAAAATCAGCCTGCTAAAAATCACAGCTAGAGAATATTCCACCACTTTCGAAAAATCGTTCCACAGGATCATCTTTACGCTCCAATCGGTCACTACCCACAAATCGAGATCCTCGATCTCTCTGGAGGCACGCAAGCTCAAAGACACTCCTTTCTCTTCGACTCCCATTTAATCCCATCTATGGATTCCTCGGCCCCACAACACTTCAGACTCCGGATCATAATCTCCAGAGTTTTTTTTTATCCAAAAATAACATCCCATCTGCACTTTTCACCAGGAAAAATTGAAATCAAGTTTTCCATTCCGGACTTGTTTGAACTTCACTCGAGGCGAGGTCGCTCAAAGACCCTCAGCAACAACGCTAAGCGCACGCTTGGCTAACCAGTAGATTGACGAAAGTGCACCCCCACTTCATCAGTCGGGTCAGAAACCACCCCCTGCAAGAAGGCTTTCGATGTCACGACTTTGATCACTTTCATTTTTCTCCAAGCTCTACTGACCATCCCTTAAAGAAGAGATCCACCAGACTAGCGAAGATACTTTTTCATTGCTAGAATCGAACTGATTCTTCAAAGGATGCAGGGTTGATCCACATTTTCTAGTTTTCTTCTCTCTCTCTCTACTCTTTCTCTCCAGTTCTTTTCCGACTTTTTGAGTCCTTTATCAGCGCGAACGCGAGGACAAAAATGGTGTCGAAGTCCCCATGTAAGGAGAACGATGTCGTCGGCGTCAGCAACCCCGAAACGACTGCTGGTGATGGCCAAGGGATGAAAAGAGAATCAATACGTGCCGCCACCCCCGTCAGCGTGGTAAACTGCGCGAACCACCCTTATGGGATTTACCACCCTATGTTCTCCTTTGAGGTTGAAAAAGAAAGGCGCATGCGTTGCTAGGAGCGGGGGTTGTAGATACACCTATGTACTTATATTATGGCAATATACATCTCAACAAAACATCAGCCTGGTCAGCTGATCGGCTTCTTCGCTCGCCTGACCAACCCCTATGTGCTGTGTGTATATCTGTTACGCCAGCTCGCATTTCGTCTGAAGAACGTTATAGAGACACGCAAGTTATTTAGCGAGCATTACCAATCCCAAACTGCTTTCACTACACCCTGAAAAATGAGTCTCGTGACGGAATTCTGTCGTAATCATTGCCCACAATCATCAGGATTGTTATGCTAATTATGTTGTTGAGTAGAAAATCGCCGAGAATAAATGTACCAGAAGTTTTGAACGTTCAAATGAACGAAATATTTTTTCGCAATTCCAGGGTTCACAGCATAAAAAGAGCTCAAAAAAAGGGGAAATAGGGTGATTTTTTTTCCCAAAAAAAGGGGGAAAAAAGGGAAAGATTAAACAATAATTTTTACATGTAGAAAAGGAGGAAAAAATGTTTTTAAGGAAATGTTATATTTTTATTCATCTCTATATAATTACAATGTTCTATTCAGTAAATTTTCTAAATCTACACGAAGCATATTAATTATTGTTTCGTTCACAACGTAGACTAGAGGAACAGAATTATCCTAAAATAGTGATTTAACTTCTGCACGTTTCTCTTAATGGAATCTACGAATTTTATAAGTCTATGTGAAATATAGATTTATAAAAACATTTTTTGGTTCACACCTTGGAGAAATATAAACATCTTGAACTTTTAATGTAACTTATATGTATTTAAGAATCTAAGCGAAGTACATTAAAGTTTTTTTGATCCACAATTTTGGGAAACAGAAATATCTTCTAAGAACTGATTTATAGATCTAGCAAAAATACATTTAACATTTTTTGATCCTCGCAGTAGACGAATATAGGTATTTATTTATATTACCTAAACTGAGTTTATACTACCTATACTGAGTATAAACTCAGTTTAGGTAATACAAATAAATATATTCGTCTACGGCGAGGACCAAAAAATGTTAAATGTATTTATGCTAGATGTATAAATTAGTTCTTAAAAGATATTTCTGTTTCCCAACATTGTGGGTAAAAAAAACTTTAATGTACTTCGTTTAGATTCTTAAATACATATAAGCTACATTAAAAGTTCAAGATGTTTATATTTCTCCAAGGTGTGAACCAAAAAATGTTTTTATAAATCTATATTTCACATAGACTTATAAAATTCGTAGATTCCATTAAGAGAAACGTGTAGAAGTTAAATCACTATTTTAGGATAATTCTGTTCATCTAGCCTACGTTGTGAACAAAACAATAATTAATATGCTCCATGTAGATTTAGAAAATTGCCTGAAAAGAACATTTTTAATTTAAAAAGGGGAAAGGGGGGAAGATTTTCGAGAATAGGGGAAAAAAGGGGAATTTCTCAAAAAAAGGGGAATTCCTCTAAAAAAGGGGAAGACTGTGCACCCTGCAATTCTATTTTGTTCAGAAATATTGTTTCAATTAAAAATAAAAATAGGCATTACAAGTTTCTTTCCTATAGAATTATTTTTAATGAAAATGAGTCAATATTTCAATATTCGATTTTTCATTAAAAAAAAAAAATAATAATAAACTACAAGAATCACTTTTCCCTCAATTGAACTTAAATAATATCAACCTCCTTTCTTTTACCATGAAAAATTGTCTAACTGTATGAAATTTCTATGAACAATAGAACTTCATCAATCTTTCCTCGTATATTCATTCCAAGAATGAATAACGCCACTCGTTTATGCTTCACATGTTGTGTGCAATTTCCTATCGACAGTAGCTGTTACGCTTTCAATAAAAAATCTGCCTAGAAATTAGCACGAAGTGCTAATGATCATTATTACAAAGGAAAGTTCGATTCTCGTTAAATGGATTAAAGTTTATGAAATATGTATTAAAAAACGAACAGCGACAATTAAACATAATTCAGTATGCACTAACCTTAATAACGATTCTTTTAAAGCTGTTTTGGAATCAATTTTAAATTTAAATCCTCAAACATAATTTCCAGAATGTAATCTTTCTCGTTAAAAATAGAAAGATAAATCAGAATCTTAAAAAATGATTATCGAACGTTTACATAAACAAAATAAAAATTGCATCAATTTAAGAATTTAAGTTAATATCAACAATAAACTTAATCCCTCATAGGTCGATAACAAGCTGACATAAAATTAAAAATAGATGTCTCTCAATTTTTTTTCACTCTTAATTCAGGTCTTACAGTCTCTGTGGAATAAGAATAGAGTACAATAAGGTACTTTTTTCACAAAAATCGGACAGTTTTGCAATGTGATGAATAAAAAGAAAAAAAAAAAGCCTGTTATTGTAGTTTTTATCTAAATTAGTTTTAAAAATATGTACACAAAAATCTCAAAATATCCTAAAACTGAGATTTTTTAAAAATAAAAAATGGATTTTCAACTAAATATTTAAATTATCAACCAAAAAAGTGAATTTTTAACGAAACATTTTGCTTTCAACCAAAAACGTAGATATAGTTGAATTATCAACCAAAAAAATAATTTCGAAAGACTGTGAAGCCTGTAATCTGTTGATTTTGTAAAAATTTAGAGACAATTTTATACTATCGATTGAAAATAGGGGAAATTAGGGACATCAGATGAATATAGAAGTCAATAGGAAATATAGGGACCGATCTGTGATGCCTGTAGAATAATTTAATGATGAAATCGGCAATGAAAGAATTTGTTTTTCCAAAAATGGAACCGCCTTCCCTCTAGCCAAAAGTCCAAGTAAATAAAGAGTAATTTCAAGTAAGGTGAGGTTCATAAAAAATATCCCCAAAATGAGCGATTTACCGTATGTAAAATCCCAAAAAGAGTGTAAAAGTAGAGAGAATAAATATAATTATTGAAGCTTTTTGATTATCTGATAAAAAACGATCGTGATACCTCCTTCCCGCTATGTGATTTCAGCATGACATCAGTTAATGGTCTCAGGGATGAAGACTGTGGTTCCTCTCGATGGTGTTTTCTGGTGATGAATGGTCTCACAGGTAAAAGCGCGTGTTGTTTTCTTGGCTGCATTCTTGTCGGAATTTCCGTTTCGGGACCACGTCTAGCATCCGAGGCAGTTCTTGACAGCTTTGCCACTTGTCTTTTCTCTTGTTGTCTGACATTACCGCCAGTCGAATTTCTTGTCACTTCGCCGCGCCGTAGAGTGGAGACCCTTATAATGAATTTTCAATCGTGATCCAAACAATTCATCATTTTCCAACACCTCATTTACGCGAAATTCAAATTCAAACCGTCCAGCTGCCTCGTATTCATTTATTGGCCTACTTTACTTTCTGCATCACTGCTCTGATTTGCGTTACATGCAGTTCATCCTCTATTCAGGAAGAACATTCAATCCTAGTTTAATTCTGAACTCGGGAATTATATCAATCAAGTTGTTGATACATGACGCATCAAAACTTTTGAATTTATTTGAAAATAAGGATAAATATAATCTCAATCAATTTTTATTTCAGTTTATATTTAGTTTTTAATTTGAAATATTATTTAGTCTGTTCTAAATTTTAAAGTAAACACTTTAATGACACGTGATACTTGTCATTTCAGCAATTCAGTTTCTCAAACTTTTTTACCACAAATAATGGATATTTTTTGCTGAAACTTTGGGAATTGGGAAAGAATATAAAAACTTAAGTCTGGCGACTATTATTTTTTTGAAAAATTGAAAAAATTACGAGGTCGGTAAAACAGAAATTTTTTTTTTT
>JAUESH010000040.1:9763288-9774765 GCA_032275165.1 Synergus magnus
TGTTTAGTGGGGGCCCCCCAAATGTGGGGGCCCCGGGCCGCGGCCCCGACGGCCCCTAATATAAATCCGGCCCTGATAGAGTAGTACGACAATGATAAGCTATCAAAAGCAAAACAAAAGTTAATAATTTAATAAGATAGAGCTGTGAATTAAATTTCCTGTGATGGAACAATTTTGATATCCCGGGGTCAAAAACAAAGAATTTTAAATTACGATAACAATTCCAAATGGAGATTATTATAATTCACTATAATTCTAAAGAGTGAATTGGTTCTGGAGGACGATTGCATAGCCACCCTACAATGTCCCTAATCTTATATAATAACTTCAATTTGAACCTTTGCCATATTACATTAGCATTATTATTAGAATCCGCATAAGAGTTTACCGATTGAGAAGCACGTAATTTGCCTCATTCAGAGGAACATGCCTTTGTAGAAATCCATAACTGCCCCAAACAATTAATTCATGCAACTGAGCTTTATGCCCTATCCGACCGTATATAATCCTTATCTAAAAAAAGTGATGTTACCATATATCTCGGAAATATCGAACACATTGTTGTCGAAAACCTGATTGGTTTTTTGGAAATCGCGCGAATATATATAACGATATTTTTTTAGAAGAGCATAAAATGAGAAAAACAAATCAGTTTGAAAATTTACGTCAGACCTAAGGACGAAATGCATCGTATCGTATACCAGAGCTATCTTTGATGATAAGCTGAGAGTTGCAAAAGCTTTTTTCACCACAGAACACTTACGCCATGCGCTAGAATTACTGTCAGCCTAACAGCTCGCAAGTTTATAGAGCGGAAGTGTGGATCGCGATCCGGTCGTTAATTTTCGTGCTCCAAGGGGTATAGAGCATAGTTGAAACTTTTCCTAAAGCTAAGTGCGATAGGCCACTTATCCTCGCAATGAAGGATAATTTATAAAAGTCGAATCTATTGGAAAGAAAAAGATCATTCCGGAAAAGAAATTCTCATTTATTGAACGATCAAGTAAAATCGTATATAATAGTACTTCCTCTCTTAAGAATCATATCTTCATCAGAAGCAGTTATGGCGTTGTTCAAGGGGAACAGATACACGCCTTTATTCTCGTGATTGTAACTTCACTTTTGTTCCAGATGAAAAGTCGAGTGAATTCAAGTGAATTACTTAGCTATTGAAGAAGTAGTGAAGAAATTTTTGATTGGCAACTCGTGAATTGACAAACATAATGTAACAGAATGTCTTTCGGTGCAGTAAGAGAGGACAAGTTTGCAGGAAAGCAAATATGAATGCCTCGTAGATCGCACACAATCGTGCAACTTTATGCGAAACAACGTGTTCACTTTATATAAGATTGTATGCGTAAAAGAGTGGATCTCCTTGAGCTCGGTGGTGCGTGTCTCCTTCGTGCGATGCTCTCGGACTTGTGCTTTCAAAAGGAAAAATTGATCCAGAAAATCACTTTTAGTCTCAGAGCAACAAGAAGTTTTAAGAGTTCTTTTTATTTTTCTTACTCAAAGAATATAAAAGTAAGAAACGTTTAAAAACTTTAAAAACTTAGATACGTTTTAAAATTGTCATTTTAATTAGTTATCTTATCTACAGTGTTAAAGGTAGATTTTCAATGTAAACTAAAAGCAATTTTATCCAGTTTCACTCGATAACAGACGCGTAATATTTCAGGAATCGTAGTACGATTTTCAAAACACGTGTAAATTCCAACGAAATAAACGCAAATTCCAAACTTATAATTCATTCTAATTAATCATTCTATCTCTTCATTCACTGAAGGTATTTCAAGAGTTCACATCATTATTATTGTGCCAATTTGTGGCTATATTTTATCACAATTCCATCCAAATTAAAGACTCTTATCTATATTTATCGTTGAAAAATTGCTGTATTTGTAAAGCAAGAGGAGAGAAAACAAGTGAAAAGCTTTCAAGTGAAAATAATTGAAAATTCAAATGAATTTTAAGTATCTTTCATATTCTTATATAACAATTTAAGAATATAATGTATAAAATAATTTTATTCGTTATAAATACACACCCGTTGAATTAGGAATCTAATGTATTAACATCGCACGAGTCAAAGGCACGCGCTAGTTGCTACTTGCCGGAACGTCTTCGCTCTTTTGCCTCCGAGAAAAGCTCGTCTATCAACCCTACATACATGCCAATATAATAGTAAATTCACATTCCACTTATTTCTTGACCAAACTCCCAATATCATCTACAAATGCAACAACAGCAGCAACAGCAAGAGAGATGTAAAAAATTAGTGAGGCATAACGAGCACATACGAGATAAAAACGAGACTTGTCCCAAACATATCTAGATGTACTCAAAACATTAAGTGTATCACGAATCCATATTTTAAAAAATCGATCGAGAATTCTCGTCTCGTTTTGTCTCGCTAAAAACGAGATTCTCGTTAGCCATCAAGTTTTTACTGGTATTTTCTCGTTATGCATCACTAAAAACAAGTCCCCAAAAACCATTTATTTCCGTTAGAGAATCAATAGCAGATTTTTTTGCACGCAGAAAATTTTTAAAGTTAGATTGGAGACTACCTAATGATGACGTACGACTCCTTATAATGTCGTTAACGTAAACGAATTAGCGCGATTTCCCCTCCCGCATTTGTGCCAAAGGCACGTAACGAATCAGCGCATTACGTATAATAAGAGTGCGGAATGAAGAGTGAGGATAAGTATTTCAAAACTAGTTACGTTATAGCGTATATGAAAGCATAATTATTTTCCAGTGTAGAAAATAAACCTGTATATAATATTATGATCGGAATAAAACTTATTTTTAGACATTTTCTTATGTTTTTTGGACATTTCATACAACTTTTATTTAAATGAATAATTTAATCAAGAAAAGCAAACATGGAAATATCAACATACCAAAGAGTCAAGTGGGAAGTAACTTTTTTTATGGAGATAAATGTTAGGTTTATTTTTTGCAGTGTAAATCGGCTTCTCAAGTAGCAGAGAAAGATCTTGTGTATAAGTTAAGAGCTCATAAACTCAGAATCAATATTTATGAAGAAACAAGGCTCTATTAAGATCTTATGAGGTTTAGACCTACTTTTTTCTCCCCCTTCCTCAATTATGCAATCATTCTCTAGAAAATTCAAATAAAAAAAAATGATTAAAAGCATAAACGTTTTCAGGAAATATCCTTTGTTTTTTTTAATCTCCTATTTTTGTAATTAAATTATAACTGTACTCTAAACATTATTATTAAATATATTAATAAATAATAAACCTCGGCAAAAGTTCCATTAGATTTTTTCCTCATGCAATCTAGGGAAGTGACTCAGAGGAATGTTTTATAAGTTGATGGACTCTAAAGTACTCCTGGAAATAACGGATAACATTCGACTTCCGATCAGGTCGTTTTCACTTGTCAACGAAAGTGGGACTTGTTAAATTTCAAGTAAAAATTTCTAAAGATGTCTTAATCCATAAAAAAAAATGAAATTGACCAATTACTTGTCACGAGGATTCAGAAAACTCTCACTCAGTTACAAAATAAAATCTAAACGATAGAGCTTAAAGAAAAGATACAATAAGTAACAAGTAAATATCCAGTAACTTTATTACACATTTCACAGACCAAAATACCAAATGTTTATCACAGCAGATTAAATTTAAATGCACTGATAGTACCGAATGACTAAGAGAGCATCTAAAACTAAAAATAAAGCAAAATCTCGAAATACATACAAATATAAACCAGAGCTAAAAAGCACAAGCAATAATCGAAAAGTTAAAAATATAAGCAGTAACTCGGTGCTTGAATTTTTATGAGGAAAACAGTTTCAAGAGAAAAGTGACAAAACAAACAAAGCAGTGAAAAACGTAACCCCACTGACACGAAGTAATTAGCAAATTACATTTTTTCAAAGATCGATGAGAATTGCAGACGCTTTTGATTACCGGTGCGCACGTGCAAAAGCTCTCACACTTGGTACGCGAGTATCAATATTTATAGCACGGTATTCCTCCCTCTTTCACACTTGTCCCTTAATTTGCAGGAAACAATCGTTAAGCAATGGAGCAAAAATCCAGCACACACAAATTGTCGGGGGTCATTTTCTAACGCACCGCTGCATGTCACATAATCCAGTGAAGATGATGTAACCAATATAGTAAACGAGATTTTAATTGATAATGTAATAATAATGTGGCAAGAGAAAATTCTATTGCAATGCAAAGAGTATTAACTATCAATTACCAATTAGAAATTATAAGTAATGATCACACACGATTCGATTGGCGAAGCACGCTCGCGACGAGCGCTTCGCGATCAGCAGCGACCGAAACTGACTTTGCGGCATATGAAAATTGTAGTTGGAAGAAACCGATCGAGGCAAGAATGAACAGCAAACGAATCTTCGACGAAAGATCGTGGATCGGCGGTGCTGCTCGATCGCGGGCCTCGTGCTAACTGAACACAGGCGACAGGGACACGCGGGCACAGCGAGCTTCATTCGTGAGCGTAAGAAATATGTATGAGTGCGTGTGCAGTCATAGAGGATCTTTTTATGTTTGTGCCTGTACATGAGTATGTGTATGTAGCATATATTATCATGTGTGTGGACATACAAGCACGTGTCATCATATATGTCATGTGCATGCTTAATGTGCATAGCTAAATGTGTGATTGTAAAAAAGTTTGGGTGTGTTTCTCTGTGACAGTCACACTCACTTGAAACTAAGTGAGGATAGATAGATAGGAGAATACCGGGTGTCTTGTCGAACTGATGCAGCCTCGTTGATGAGTGTTCTTATGCTCACTGAATAGTTATTGAGTCAAGAAAGACCAGTGAGGATCTAGATATTATGTCATGTTGTTCGCTAATTAGTCACGCTTCAAATCTTATTTATCTCACACAAAAAGAATAAAAACTATAAAATTGCAGTGTGAAACTGTGATGCATTATATTATATATGCGATATGGGAAATTGTAATATTTTAGAGTTTCACACTCCACGGAAAAAAGTCAAGGCACGCATGACTGTATCATGATGTATCTTGAAATTTATTGCTTAAATACTGCTTAGAAAGAAACTCATCGAAGCAACAGTATGTATCCGAATTCAAAGAGAAAAAGTTCGTAAAGTAATTTTCTGTAATAATCGAAAACCAGTTTTGTGAGAATGAATCAATCCTTTTTAAAACGATACAACTCAGACTCGAAAAACTGACATCATCAAAAGACATCACAAGGAGAGACGAGAGTAGAATAATAAATCGAATATTCGAGGAATATGAGGTGTGTGTGATCTCAAGCATCAAATTCGATGGTAATTAAAATTAACTGATGAGCATGAAGGCTAGAGGGTGGGTGTTATATATCCAGGGGATTGGGTAGGATGATTGAATTGGAAGTGACCTTGAAATTGACTCCAAACCTCATCTTCTATTAGCCTCCTGTATTTTTAGAACATTATTTCAAATTGACCACCTAAAATGATTTTTTTTTTCTCACAAATTACAAAAGAACCTTCTACACTAAATTGAGAAATGACCCTACCAACTTTTTAGTATTAACATTCTAGTATTGATACAATATATTAATAAAATAAATTTTGTCACCCAATTATTGAAATAACTAATAACTTTCTGCAGTGTATTTTTCTCTGTCAATAAACATGGTGTTTTAAACGTTTCTCATACTCAGGAGTCGAATGTCATTGCGTGAATAGAAAATTAAATGACGTATAACCGCGCCTACATGCAGCGTTGTTGCACAACGAATGGGTTACAAGTTGTGAGATATAGTACTGCAATTTAAAGTGTATATCATAATTCATAGTATAAGATATTTCATAGTAGGAGAGTGCTTTGCTATAGTGATAATTTAACAGTTGGGTGGAGGTTGTGGATGTAGTAGAAGGAGAAGCGGTTAAAGGAGGTGGAGAAGGAAACCCCGGGATGGGCCCATTACATTAATTGGCCTCGGATCCATGCTCCTATCTATATGCATATATAATTTATATATATGTATATATACAGGGTGTTCCTCAATTCACGGTCAACACACACAAGCTTCTTCAATCTACACTTAAATGAAAGTGAAAAGCCTATACCAACACAAGAATATCAAGTTCATGTTTCTCGTATTTTTATTCTATTTGTTTTAACTGTAAACTATTTTCTAAATACCGTGGAATTTGAA
The DNA here is from genome assembly GCA_032275165.1 of Synergus magnus. Lineage (NCBI taxonomy): Eukaryota > Metazoa > Arthropoda > Insecta > Hymenoptera > Cynipidae > Synergus > Synergus magnus. Next base: position 9,769,482 of record JAUESH010000040.1, read on the forward strand.
ACAGAAATTGTAATATTTTTCATTGAAAGAACCGTATCGAGCTTCCCTATGTTTTATCAGCGATCAATGTCTATCCGATAATATCAAAACTATATCGTATTGGAATCGAAGGCTCTTGTCTAGTGAAATACTCGAAGAACATAAAGAGTTGGAGGTTTATTACAACATGAAAGTAGAGTTGACTTTTAATAGATCGAGTTTCTCGGAAAAACTATTTGGCATTAGGAACGAATTACCAATTGTTCCGGAGGTGCATTGACCCAGAAGTACGAAAATAATAAGCGGTAAACGATTTCGAGCGAGGCGATTTTTCTTTTATTGCAATGTTCCGCAATCGACTTAGAGAGAAAACAAAGGATTTACAAGTTTACTTCACCAGCAAAAACTTCACAAAGAACCACTATTTTTATTAAACAATCTACATCAAAATTTACCAAAATGTAAAGCTAGCTTTACTAAATAAAAATATCCAGATTTTCTGCTGACAATAAAAATCAATGTAGCTGAACTTTTAATCCATTTTTTTACGTGAATATTTTTTTCTATAAAAAATATCTCTTGATAATAAGTCGTCTTTCAATTTAATCATGGTCACCAAATGACGTCAAATCAAACACTGAAGAATCTTCTAGCTATAATCTTTGATCTAATTAGATATTTTTTACACGCGAAAAGTGATCCATCTCGAGTCTAGGTCATCCAATTACAGATCTTAAATTCTAAAGAAAATAATATATGTAAAAAGGAGCTTTTTATATCAAGAAGATTCTACTTTAGATTTCACTTATATTTTTTCTGATGAAGAATTGGCAAAACAATACGAGAGGTTAGGTAATTTTCTGATTAAGTTATAAGAGTCTTTAATTTAAATGATATTATGTTTCTCATTTAAATAAATCGCTATCTGACCCGCATAAGCCACATGAAACGAGCGAGTACTCGGAGAAAACAGTTAGAAGCTCGTTGTTTGCATGTGGGAAACTACGAGCTCCTATACGAATTTCAATTAAATTAAGTTAGTTAAAACCCGCTTTGCATGTAAAAGCGATTTTCTCTTAATAAATGAAACCTGCATTATCCGAGGCGAAATGGTCTTCACTTTTGAAACCTAAGTAATTCAGGGATTTTAAAGTTTTTTTTTTTTTAAGGATTTGAAAATAATTGAAAAGATTTCAAGAGATTTAACAAACGTTGCAAGTGTCAAAAATATTTAGATTGATTATTTAGATTGATTATTTGGAAAAGTTTTTTCAAACCGGAAATCCACTGCCCGCATCAAAAATAAAATCAAGGACAATTCGCGGATTTTCTCAGATTTTTTTCAATTCCCGCACAGAAGACACCCTGTAATTATATAATACTGATGATAATAACAGTATGTAATGACAAAAGTAATTCCAAAAATTCCCCGGCTTTTGGACATTTGTTAAGTTTTTTTTTAAACATTTTTTTTCAGTTTTGCATCCAGATTTTACAGCAACTCTGTTTTTGTTTGATTTTACGAGCATTTCCAATTAGTGAAAAATAGTCTGGAAGACAATAGAGGCTTTTTTTGCTTGATTGCGACCACATTGAATTAAGGGCGTACCAGTATATCGATCCAAACTAAACAGAGCACGTGTATCCTTGATGCATCTCTTTGTTAAAAGTATCAGTCGACTAAACAATGATTTTCCTTTTATGGCCGATTTATTATTGGATTTCTTTCAATTGAAAACAAAATTTCACTATTTTCTCTCCCGAAATATAACTCTAACTTAAAATCCCACAGAAAAAAAAAAAAAATAAGAAAGGAAATACAATTTCTATAAACTCCCTGTTCCACTTATTATAAATAGACACTCGCGTTAAAAATGAAAATAGAACAAAAGTGCAAAATATTTTCTTCTCACAAGAATAAAATCCAATATTAAATCAAATATGCACAGTAAAGAATCTTGCAAATAAAAACAAAGAGTGCATTGCACTTTGACATGGTTTTAAAATGAACTGACGTGCGATGGCATTAATGAGACTGAAATCTCAGTGAAACTAAATTTAATAATCGAGTTCCATGAGTCTCATGAACTGGAATTCACAGTATTTTTCAAAGTACAGCTTGATAAAAGTAAGGAAGATTCCAATTAAATGAAATGAAAAAATCTCGATACGATACGATACGAATGCAGAACAACATTGTTTGTTATTATTGTCCCTGAAGCAATCTTTTCAAGAAAAAAATTCAAGGATTATCAACAACGATAAAGAGTGTATTTTGAAATAAATAATATTTTATGCATGATTTTTGGCAATGTCTACTGATAAAGGAATCACTGAGAGGTCAACATTGAAGAATGTGAAATGTATGCGCAAGAATTTACATAACAGAGTGTTACTGACGGCCTTAGTCTGGCCATTGCACACTATCATGACTCACATCATTTGTGTCTAGACAATCCATGTAAACCACTTTGGACTATGTTTTGTGAAGCTCACGCAAAAAAATAATCGAAAGCGCTTCATTAATAAAAACACATGTCTATATTACGTATAATAATCTTACTAATTCCATTTGTTCGTTTGTCGTGGCATTAACTTCGTTGATATTGCTAGTTATGAATAATAGATATTGAAATTAGGGAAAGTATGTGCACGAATTTTCGTACAGAACAGCAATATCTTTTATATTGCAATATTGCCTTTCTTATATATGAAAGATCAGAAAATTAATCACTTTATCTCAAATTGAACATGAAATAAGGAAAATATGTAAAAAAAAAAAAATATATATCTCTTAGAATTGTATTCTAAATATAGTAAGAACAGTTAAATATGACCCTTGTGATGTCCACGAGTGAATATATAAGAAAGCGAATAAGCAGGAAGTGAAGTATATATACCTAAAAGTACAGAGTACCTATAAACTACGACAGAGCACCCTATATTTATCGATACTTATGTCAAGTATTCATAAGAACATAACCATCCTCTACATGTTATAAATAAAATCGAAATGACTATTTTTATAGGATCTTCACTATAAGAAAGTTGTCAATGTCATTGCAAAAAGGATATAAATTTGATCAATCTTTAACAAGTTGATGCAATAATATAAACGAAACGGGAACCTCGCTATCCTTTTAAATTTCCCTCTTCACTTTCAAACTTGAAATTTCAATCAGACATTTTCGGAAATAGGCAATCTTTGAAACGGAAATTCGATGAAGTTCCGATTGATCGAAATTTCTTTCGTGAGCGTATTTCGCCGGAAACAATTCGAAACAAGAATTAAGCTTTTAGTCAGCAGATGAATGAACTCAAGTTAAAATTTCAATAGTCCTTTGCAGAAATTAATTAATGTCAATTTTCAAAATAAGATTATCAAATCTCTAATTAGAGATGAAGAAATCAAGTTTCATTAGAAGTTAAGTAAACGAATAAAGTAGTTCTTTTAAGAAAAAGTTATAGAATTAGATATAGTCTACAGAGAATTTAAATTTCGAATTTAAACTAATGAAGGAAAGATAATTTTAAAAATTAACAAGTTAGACGATCGCAGCCACTTGCGTCATATGGATATCCGTCTTTAGACTTCGATTTTATTGATCTACAAGTTCCTTACGTCATGTGTGTAATTTGTATTGTCAACGTGAACTTGGTTTCATTTTTGCTGACATTGGAAAAAAAAATTCATTTTTCAGCAGATTCATTTGCATGCCAGAGTATTGTTTATTATAATAGAAGAAACATTAGTATTAAATAAGCTTCTTTCCTGCTTGAATCTATAAATTTGAATTTTAACCCACGAGATATTCATTGCTAAACTAAATCATACAATTTTTATTACTTACATACTTAAAATATTTTGCCGTTTATAGATACAAATTATTATATGTTTATTATGAAAATTATGGTATAAAAAAGTGAAAAGAACTCGGAGACAAAACCTACGACATTTAAAACTACATACGATCATTTAACACAACTATAATTTTATCGCGTATATGCAAATGGCTGGCCTTGTGGAAAGAATAGCTTCGCAAATAAGAAAACTCGTTAAGGAAATCTCGTCGATGTTGATAACACAATTGCTAACGCCCAGCAAAAAACTGTCAATTGAATGCAAATCTTCTTAACATAATAATCCAAGAATTTTTTACTTTTCTCCCAACGAACGATCCATCTATAATTTATGATAAAGAAAGACAGATTTTCTAGAATAAAATGAAAGAGATGAAAATTGTTCTCACTAAAGTTGTAAATCTTATTTACCTCGCAATTTTGCATAAATGTTTTTTTTTTCTTGAAAAGAATTGATTGAAAAAAGTTCTAAGCCTCCCTAATTGGCAAAAATATTAAATTATTCGCGAAAGGTATGGGAGTGTTAAGCGTCTGCTGTATAAATTAGCTGTAAATTTATCAGGTGTATCATATCCCCGTTGCAGACCCCCGATAATAAAATTTACGAGCAGGGCGTGAATAGCAGCAGTTGAATCGGGTGCCAGCTGCTATGGAGTCAATTTGGATTCGCCGAGGTTATTTGTCGCCAGTAAGAATCGATGATGATCAATTCGCGAAGGCCAAATAGCGAAGAAAATACGTAAAAAGATTCCAAGACGTAATTGAGGACTCTATTTTTCATTTTATTTAATTTTAATTTGTTTTAAAATGCAAAATTGTCGTAATAAACTCGAAATTTCAATCGATTTTAGGGAATTTCGAAAAATTTCGAAAACTCATAAATGATCTTAAAAGAAGTTGAAGTTGAATTTCAAAAAAATTCATAAGAGTTTAAAGATTTTCAAGAAATTTTACAAGATTTCTATGAATTCAAGTGATTTTAAAGAATTACTACGGATTTGACGGGATTTTCTAAAAATTCAAAAGATTTAAAGAAATTTAACAAAAGTTCCAAGTGTCACGTAAAAATATTTAGACTGATTCTTCGGAAAAGTTTTTTTTCAAACCGGAAATCCACTTTCCACATCAAAAATAAAGTCAAGAACTATTCCCGGATTTCCTTAAATTTCCGCACAGTAGACACCCTGTTATATCAATTAGCTGCTACAAATTATACATTCTCCTTTAAAAGATAAAGAACATATTTACAAATCGATGGTTAATCTGTTCCGATCTGATAATTCTGTAAAATCAATCGCGTGGACAGAGGAGAATTTTATTGGCATGGATGACAATTATTACTATCGCTCTTGAGCCTAGCTAGAAAAAACTTGTGAATGTAGTACACAGTGTACACAAATTTCTGATTTGTGCCTGGTAGCAAAAGCTATATACATATATATAT
>JAUESH010000040.1:9781349-9791838 GCA_032275165.1 Synergus magnus
AGCACAAATCTAGCACAATTCAGCACAATTTTCATTTTTTTGAAATTCGAAGTTGGCGTTGCCAACTTCCTGGACATCCGATCTCCACGAAATATAGTACTTCAGGGACTAGAATATGAAACCCAATTACTACAAAACTCACGTATTTTAATCAACACGTGAAAGAAAAGTTTTATCGAAATTATCATCACTGAATCTAAACAAGGTGAACACTGACAAACAAAAAAAGAATTAGATCAGTTTTTCCTTAAACTTGGTAGGTTTTGTTTGAAGGCTTTTAAATTATGATTGAAAAATCTGATTTTAAGTGATTGCAAGTTATGCATCCCTCTATAATCTTATAAATTATATATTCATTTTGTTGAATCAAAGGAACTAGAGATGTTTGACTATTGAGGTAACCGTATTAGGAGAAGCAACAAGATTTCTTTTCGCGTTTGTCTTCGTATGGTTGATGCGAAATATCGATTGCCGCCACGCTGGCCTTGAACCCATGGTGTTTAGCTTCGTTATGACCCAATGTCTATGTATATGCAAGACAAAATGATATTGATTGTACTCACTTTGGAGTTTGTGACGTGGTCAGCGGGTACAGACTCAGGAACAGTTTGCAGAGTGCTCCGCATGCTAGTGGACATTGTAGGCCAGCCAGGTTTACTGCCTCAAACCCTCCTATCCTTCGACGATAAAACCGCTCCCTCTACGCCTGTAAAAAAATGGAAATTTTAGTATCATGTTGAAATTAAAAAATAAATTAAAATATTTAAGGTTTAAACACATACTGCCTTCGCAAAAAAGAAATATCGAAATCATCAAAAGGAGGAAAAGCAATCAAACCAAAGAAAGCTTCAGCTTAATCATATAAATAATCGCTGATCTTTCTCTTTTGATTCTAAGTAATCGAGAAAACTGCAGTGTGTAGACAAATACAAATCGAACCAATAGATAAAACGAGAATACTGGCTTCATCCTGTGTGACTCACTTCGAGACTTCGAGTTTATAGAAGCTGTTTCGATATAATTGCAACCTCTTTTTTACGATAGGAAGAAGGCTTTCTATTTTCGGTTTTCAGACTTTGTTATTTTTTATTTAGAAATAGAGAAAATTTCAACGCTTTTGAACGTTCGAATAATCAACTTTGCTTTCTAATCTAAGAATGGCTGCAATTTCAAAGACTTTCGAGTATTTGCGAAGCAATAAAGTTGATTAAAAAATTCCATGAACGTTCAACAAATTTTCTAAATTTTGTCCTGAAAATGGAAATTCCCTGAGTTTCGGATTTCGACTCTGTATAAAATTTCTGTTGACTTGAATTTGTTTCTCAACATCTTTAAACATGTTGCCAATTTTGTAGATTTAGATAACGGAAACTAAATAACTATAATATAACATAACTTTGCAATCTTGCGGTAAATTTAATAGAAGGGTTATTAAGCCGAAGCAAGGCAATTAAAATGACCGATCTTTGAAATTATACAAGATGAGTCAACCATTTGCCAAAGGGTTTCTCACGTATTAAATGACCTGCGATTATAAAATTAATATATTTCACTTCACCTGCTCGTTTTGATTAAAATAATTCTATTCAAAAGTCTTCGTTTCGAACAGACAATTTTTATCGCTCTTTTAATTTTGCACAATCTTTATAGAATAAAACTAATCAAGTCAGTAAGCTTCTCCTTCCAAGCCTCGATTATGCAAGTATATACATACAACACTTAATACACATGCGAATGATAAAAGCAATTACACAAAGATCGTTGGCATCCGAAGAATATGTTAACAACTTCACGGATAAAGCATTATGAGAGAAAACACACACTTAACTTGGAAGAGAGAATCATTTTACATTTCAAAGCATTTGATTACTTCATTCCTTAGAGTATACTCATCTCAATTCACCTCAAGACTATCAATTTCTAATGACAAAATTTCATAATTCTGAAGATTAAAATTTGAAAAAATTAAAATAATATCTAAATTTCACGTTCCATATTCTGATCTATTTTACCACTTAAAGCTCAAATGGTACTTATTTTTTCTGCAAAAATCAGATAGTTCTGAAATGTGAGGAGCAAAAGAAAGCCTCGAAAAAAGTCTGTTGTGGTTTTTGAGTAAATTAGTTTTACAAATATCCAAAATAATCACAAAATATTCCAAAACCGGAATTCTTTTGAATAAAAAGATGGATTTCCAACTAAATATTTAAATTATCAAAGGGGAAGAAGGGAAAGACTGTGAAGCCCATAATTTTTCGATTTTGTAAAAATTTAAGATTTTTAATAATTTGTAGACTGAGAATTTTGGAAACACTCCTAGAATATAAATTTGAAATAAATCTCACAAAGAATAAATTATAATTCATACGAATGAAATTAATTCATTAAGAGAAGATGACCTCACTACTAAAAATGCTTCGATGAACTCTCATGAAGGGAGTAATAATGTTGTCACGTACCATCCTGTCATTGACTGGACTATAGTACAGTGAAAATCATTCGAAAGGAGAATATAGAGATAGGGAATCCATGTATGGAAAAAAGAAGAAGTCTATTTTGCATCAGGTTAGCCAACGAATCGGACCGGAGATACAAGTAGGCGGATATGACTCATTCTGATAATGTGTCGGTTTGAATTTACTTCTTGAGCCACCACCAATTCATGTGATCTAATAAGCTATTACTTTCGATCCATTTATCAATTTAATTTAATTTATAATAAATAAATTATCAATTCTCTCTTTCTACATTGAACCTTCTATGTTCAGCTCGCCTTATCGCATGTCTTTGTCAGTTTGAAACTTATGCTAACTATGTTATTTTTGTCATATCATATACATTATAAGGATTTCTAAAGATTTCAGTGACTTTTTACTGATTCACTGAAATTCTGAGAAAAGAGTCAATGAGAATCCTAGAAAGGGATTTTAAATGTTACGGAATTTTAAGGAATTTCAATAGGCTTTCAGAAGTTTTAGAGATTTTTACGAATTTTTAAAGGATTTTAATGAAACATTTAGGTGATTTTAAAGTTTATAATGGAATGAGGGTTTTGAAGGAATTTTAAGAGGTTTTGATTTATTTTGAGGAATTTTAAGGGTTGTCATGGAATTTTAAGGGATTTCAATTTACATAATAATCGACACAAAATCTCAGACACGGATTGAGATCATATCCACTCTTACTGTTGAAAGATGATCGCACTTGACCCCTCGATATGAAAGTTTGTATTATGATTCACAATTCACATTTGCGTCAAGAAAGTTCCGGAGGTTGTACTTCTATATACGACAAAAAACTCAAACTCTTTAGGAGTTTTTGCAAGTCTAGAATTCTTCCTTTCACTTTTCGCAGTGACATTAATCCTTATCTAGAAAATCAAGTTGAGTTAATCTATAAATTGGAGTTTTGAAATGAAGTTGTTCAAATTCGAGGCATCAAACTGATAAAAAGGTAGGGTAGTCTGAAGTCTATGAAAACAGTAAAGAAAACCCATAACTCGTGATCATCTTCCCCGAATTTTTGGAAAATTGCCCCAGTTACGAAGTACCTAATAAAATTTCAGAAGCTACATGGGGAAGAAATTCCTTAAATAGACTTAAAACTTGGGGGCGTCAAGTTTTGCCACTGGCTGGGAAAAGATATGTTGGATCGTTTATCTACCCCCAAACGCCACATATACTAGTTTCATTTCTAAAGTGACTGGAAAAATATAGCACGATCCGTTCGAAATTGTTGAATATTTCATTGTTTTAAATTCTGGATCTTTTAATTCTTAAATACGTTCAATCTCGTCTACAACGCAATATTAAAGTCACAAATTAAAATGTTCTATAAAAAAAACCTGAAACTCATTAAGAACACTAAATCTATAAATCAAGTTTACGATGGAAATGAATTATGGAAAAAAAAAAAAAAAAAAACAGAGAAGAGTCGAACAATTGGCCTCTGAAGTCAGTTACAGTCAGTTACTCTGATAATAAACATGGCAATTCATTTTTTTACGAGAGAAGCAATCCGGCAAAGATAAAAAAAAATCTCAACAACAAAACAAAGGGAAGTGACTAGCTTTATATAAAATTGGAACTCTTCGGAATTTATTATGTATTCCAAAGAGAAAATGTCAATATAAAAATAGAAGATTGTAGAAAGCGGATAAATATGTTTTTAAATTTTTTGGCTGTGAATTTGAATTAAGGATAACAAGTTTCGAGTGACGTAAATTCATTTTGATGAATGATCGACATGACTACAGGTCATCTTTGATATAAGAGTGACTTTGTGTGAACGTTGTGCGTATAATTGCTGAACCGTTAGGTGAATGATTGTAATGCCTTCCGGGTGAAGGCCCGTCTAAAATAAATGCTTTATGTTGCCACGCAAGAGCGATTATGATGTTGAATTGCGCGTGACGACAATGAATCCTTTCAAGAATGTGTCTCAAGGATTTTTTCTTTTATTCAGGGTGGTATCTAATGGTTTTTAATTGTACTTAAGGACTATTTTTGCGAAATATTAGACGAATAGAGTGGCTGGAACGAGTACTCACTACTCACAGACTAATGCGAATTGAGTTAAAGTTACCAATTAAACGAAAGTACATCGTGCTTCCTTAAACTGGAATCTAAATCACTAAATTACCGCAACGGGGTCACTGATGCACGCATAGCACTATGTACCACAAGTTGCGTACTCAAGAAAAAAATCTAGACAAAAGCCTTACATTTTATCTTCATATCTTTTCACTATGAAAGTATTTCATAAGACTTTAAGGATTTCTAAAGATTTCAAGAGATTTTGATTGATTTTAAGAGATTTTATCGAATTTTAAAGCTTGTCGTTGAATTTTAAGGGATTTTAAAGTTCCTTATAGAATGTAAAAGGATTTCAAGACATATTTATATAACATCTCCGGTAATACTGACTTTTCCAATTCATTTTTTTTTTACAATATTTCAAGATTGAATTACATACGAACAAAATTGTTAATTAGGAATATAGAATCAATTATCCCGTTATTTCTTTAAACTGATAAAGATAAAAGAAAACTGATAAAGATAAACAAAGCTGATAAGATAAAAAATTTGTGAATTCACTTTGTTAACGACCTCGTAAGTTGTGTCTAGTTGAGATAGGTAGTTTTCATTCCAAACATGATTAGGAATTTACATATGTATCATTTAAAGTGATAATAAAATGATAATAAAGGTGGACAGAAGCATAAAGTTTTCTAGTAAGAGAAGTCAAAATGCATTTAAACGCGCATGCGGAAACATTATCAAAAGGAGGTCAAGCCAAGTGGAGCCCTGAGCATTTTGGTATCATTCTGGCACGCCCGCTGCTGTCTAGCTCTGAGCAATAGTAATAATCATCAAGGCAGTAGTTAAATGTTCCGATTTAATTACGGCCAGATTTTCCACATTTTAAGATTTGGTAACCGCAAACGTAATTACCACCCAAATTATACAACTCTATTATCATAAATAGGAAAGAAAATGTTCAACTCCACTAAATTATAAGAATATAAAAAGCAAAGAACTATTTTCTTTCTTTTTAAACAAAAAATTTCAATAAATATTGTTCAAATGCTCAAATAAGAATATTTTTTAAGAATCTAGAATAACCAAATCAACTGACTGAAAAATGAGGCTGCTTGAAAAAATATTCTGGGCTTCTAAATCCGATTTTCAAATACAGAATGAAATTTGAGGACTGAGTTAGAATTACATAGATGAAAATGGTTATTCGCATCATGGTGAAAAAGAATAAAAATAAAGAAGAGGAAGACCGAGAAAGGGTTGGCTTGCAAAGTATCGTGTCTTTGGGCAATTACTCGATCGAGGGCAACCTAGGATGTAACAGGTGTGTGACATGTGGTTGACTTCATTGGCTGGAAGGATATTCTCAAAACTTATTCCTTAAATTCCTCAATTTGTCTTTAAAGAAAAATCAAAGACGGAACGGTGCCAGAAATGCGAGTCAAGAATTTACAAAGCCTTGTTCACAAAAGCAAAATTTTCGAAAGGCAAGGGCAACACACTTTAATTTGAGAAATAATACCCAATTTAATCCATTAGCAAACTAAAATAATGAAATATTTAACAAATTTAGATTATTAAACTAAAGCGAAAGTTGAAATTTCCACTGATCTTGAAAATTAGGAAAATTAGGAAAGTAGGCCATAGGATATTTATAGACGCACTTGTATAATTTCTGCAATGACCAAAGTTGGACATAAATCACGTCAAAATAAAACATTCTTATTTATTGCTGCTATTCCCTGAAGGATAATTTGTTTAAAATTAAAATCTAACACAATTTTCTCTTAAAGAGCAACAAGCAAATTTCCAAAACGTCTCTGTTTTTGAGGTTATCTAGTACAAGCGGTGAAGTCTAACTCTTCTCATTTTTTCTCGCATGAATTACCTGTCCTTTTTTTTTATTTTTACTTTAAATCAAGAGATTGAGAAGTAGACACTTAGCAAAATGAATAAAGTCAACTAAAAATGCTCCGAAATCTCACTAGCAACAAAGGATTAAAATGACAATTTTATTAAAAATCATAAACCATAATGGATTTCTAAGAAAATTATCCTTGAAATTAACTTGAACACGAAATCCTGAAGAGAAAATACTTACACCTTACAGTTTTAACAAAAAACCGTTAGAGATAAGAAAAGCATTCTTTAAGAAATGTCAAATGACAGAAAAGAAATGTCAAATGACAGAAAAGCAATCACTTCTTTCACTCAAAAAAGCGTCTTCGAGAGTGCAGATCTCGGAAAAGCAGTCCAGTTTCCTGATTTGCTCTGAGGATATTCAATATCCAAAACTGCTGTTCTCCAGGAGGAGAGTCAAAGTCAAGATTCAAGATCGAGATTTGGAGGTTAGGTGAACTTTTTATGAGAAATTCATTTTCGGAGCGAGATGATCGTGCCCAAAAATCTAAATGCAATTCCAAGAGAGTGTAACGAAAAAAACCCAGTGGGACGGAAGGAGGGTGACAGAATGACAGAAACAGAAGCCGAGTACTTGTCGCTCGCGAGGTGTACCCCCACCCCCTTTTTTGGTACTTACCACACGCACATTCATGTACAGAACTAGGCAGGGAGGCACACACGACACTAAGAGCATACACACACGAATATCAATACCTGCACGAGATGCAGCAGCACGTTTAATTTAAATTTTAATTGTAAGTTATAAGGAAGTCAAGATTTAAAGATTTAAGAAGAAGATTCAAGAAACAGCAGCAGCGGTCAGGCTAGTATACAGGCAGAGCAGCTTACGGCCAGGGTTGGGGCACGCAGCGTTTCGTATGTGGGTTCCGAGAGAAGCAAAAAATTCTAGTCTCACTGTTGCTGATACCCGAAAGACGGAAATCGCGGCCCCCAAAGACGAACATTTGAAAAAACTCGGGTGTCCGTCAGTAACCTAGAAAGCGGCGGCCATTCAGGATTCGGTCTGTCCGCCTGTCCGTGAAATCGAATATAAATCCTCACGGCCGTGCCGCAAGTTCCGCGGGGCGGCTTTTCACGCGACAGGAGCAACGCGAACACGCGCGTTCCTCTATTGTTAGATACACTCGGCCGCAACAATGTTGCATATCTCCTCGACACAGGGCCCAGAAAACAATTAAAAGGCCCCACCGCGAAACGAGACCACCGTTGACACAGAGAACTTGGGAACCTCGACTCTCCGCGAGTCCGCGTCCTCAAGACACTTTTGATGATACACCCCAACACTTGTTAAATATTAAAAATAGTTACCCATTTGTGACAGATTTTCCGATCGAAATGCACCACATTAACAACCGTCCCCCACCTATTACCACATACAGGACGTACAGACATTACACACTTCAGTTTTTCAAGATGGCGATGCCATTGTCCGTCGGTATAGACGATGCGGCGGAAGGATGAAACTATGGCGCTGGGGTTGCAAGAGGGGGCAAAGCGCGGGAAATTTAAATTATTATTATTTTCAATTCCTTATTTGAAATAATATATTATTTTAAACTAGCGCTAAGTGCGCTTTTAATAAAATTTTCTTTTAATAATCTACGTTATTAATGGTAATTTCCTATTGGAATTAAAATTCTATCGATATTTTTCAAAAATACTCATATCAATTTAATACTTGTGAAACTGCATGAAATCTTTTGAAATTCCTTAAAATTCCACAACCCTGCAAATCCCTCAAAATTCCTAGAAACCTCTTGAGATCCCTTAGATCCCTTAAAATTTCACGATATCCTTTACGACCCCTTTTTTTAATTTCTTAAAAGTCCATGAAATCCCTTAAAATGTTATGAATGATCTTAAAGTTCTACTAATTCTTTTAACATTCTTCAAAATCTCTTTAAAAACTTTAAAATCCCTTAAAATTCTAACAAGTAACTACATATTTGTAAAAATTACCGGTCTAAAGTATTAGAAATTTTAAAACCTGCTGAAACTTTAATCAAAAAAGGATATTAAATATTCACATCAATGCGTATGATTTCTAGAAAACTAGATCGTATATTAATTTTTAAATAAATGGACCAGGAATAACCACAATAATAAATCCATATCTAGAAAAAGAAACTTACTCTCTAAAATCTTTCTTTACTATTCAATCAAGGCCAGAAAAATTTTGTAGAAGATCTATATAGATATCCTTATCGCTTTCTAGGAAAACACAGAAAATAACTCTGTCCACCTGAAACATAATTTTGCGTAAAACATTTATATTATCTGCCTGCAATTTTCATTGTACAATTCTGATTAAAATTTTAAAAAGCAAGTAAACTCACACTCTCCTTATTGGCCACAAGAAATTGTTTTACAGTAGCCAAAGCAACTCTGGCAGCTGGTGCCTGAGGATATCCATAAACTCCAGTTGATATGCAAGGAAAGGCGACAGAGCGTAGATTATTTTCTTTAACCAATGACAAACAACTTTCGTAACATTCTCGCAATTTGTCTGGCTTTTCACCTCGAGGACCAACCGTGTGAATAACGTCTGAGAAATAAAAAGAACATAAAAAGATCTGACATACAAATTGTAAAGCAGACTATAGAATCGTTTTTTCCAAATATAATAAAAGCTAACATTTGCAGGGCAATTTGTAAGCTCCGGTGATTTTAGCTTCCCCAACTCTACAACCTCCTAAAGTCGCACATTCTTTCTTCAGACTCGGTCCTGCTGATCTGTGAATTGCGCCGTCGACTAAAACAAAAATTAGATTCAAATAAAAAAAATATATATGTAATACAAAATCGATCAGAAATAAAAAATGTTGAATAAAGACAAATTTAATTTTACCTCCTCCTCCACCTAAAAGACTCGAATTAGCAGCGTTTACAATTGCATCAATTTCCAAAGACGTAATATCTCCTTGCCACAAAGAAATTTTATCTGTAAGTTCAGAATCGATGGGCTTAACATTTTCTGCAGTTGGTTTGATGTCTGATTTGTTCTTGTTCCAAAACTCAGTCCAGGTTGGAATTTGATTCAGTGACACCACCTGACCCTTGAATAATTTCCGTTTTTCTTCCGAAGACATCGCCAAGAATTTTTCTAAAAAAATAATAGAAACAATTAAATCAAATTTCAATTTTAGTCACTGGGTGGAATCTTGACATCGTATAATATATGCACTTGCGTAAATTTAATCAATTAAGGGTGTTGCATCCAAGTTCTAACCTCAAAATTCAATTTTTTTATTTTACTCAACTAATATTAAAATTAGATACCTTTTCGCTATGCAGACGCACTCTTTTTTGAAATAGAACTAGAGGTACAGAGCGAGAAAACGGTTACTTTTAATACTTCTTTCATGAAACAAAGAGTTCGAAATCTGACTGCATGCAAGACAAACTTAAGTTTTTCATAAAAAATTAATCAAATTGCTTAATACAATGCTTGGTTTATTATATAAATTAAACAAAAATCCACTTACGCTTTTCTTCGATGAACGACATTTTTACTTCGGATTGAGCTGCACTGAGTTTCCTTGAAAATGAGAACAAACGTTGATTTACGATTGAATAGATCACTCGATTAATAAAGAGAACCTGCAAGAAAAAAATATTAATTAATTAATAAATTCATAAAGATTATGATATTAATTAAATTCTTACTTTCAGGCTCGACATCTCTTCATATAAAATAACAATTATTAACCTTTCATCAGAAGGCCGGTTTATTGGCAAGTAATCAAATCCAGTATATGTTATGAGAAGTGCTGATTTTAATTTTAGAGCAACTTTCACGATTTTAAGTGTTAAAATATAAAAACCTTCGAAGAAAATGTATTTGTTGTTTATATCTTTTAGATAATATATCTCCAAATCAGGCAAAATCCAGTTTTTAGATTCTTCGTAGTAGAATGATATTTATTATTTACTCAATTCATTCATATCAATTTTACGTACAAGTAGTGTTATCTATTTGTTATTCTTGGAATTTTGAATAAATTCCGTGATAATCTAGAAGCCCGGTC
>JAUESH010000040.1:9866227-9894937 GCA_032275165.1 Synergus magnus
ACCGAAAAGCAAAAGAGTGAAGAGAGCGAATCGTTTGAGTTCGTGTATTTTCGGCTCTACACGAAGCACGCAATTATATTTATATCTTCACGTTCTGGAGGGGAGACATGTAGTTCCCAAAAGTCGCGTCTAGTACGACTGGGGGCGCTGCGAAAAATCAGCCGAGAATGAATGCATGGGATTGGTAATCTCCCACCTCATCTCTGCTTGTAGCTTGGCTTGGTAGCTAATAGCAGAATAGCTTCAGCATGCTCATGGATTACGTTTAATAAATAGATGGGAGTGCTCTCAAATAATCGAATATGCAATCCTTCTACTAGTGCGCATGCGTCGGGCAATGCACCTTATTGGTCGTACTTGGCACCATTATTTGAAATAAAAAATTTTTCATATTACTTTATCTTTTGAAATCCCTTAATAAACATGAGAAACTTTAAACATTGATACTTTATTATCATTAACAATAATCAATTGGTATTTTCTTAGGATTTCAAATAGTAATGCCAGGTAATGTAAAACACTTTTGATCAAAAAGTATTTAAAATTCCCGCCAAGATAGCGACCCTGCGGACACAATGGGCAACATTCTTAAAAAATGATAAGTGTATACACATCTATAACTTTTTTTTATTAATGATTTGTTAGTGATCGTCTAGTGATAAAAGCGATATATAGGATGAAATCTATTTCATTAACATGGTCAAATGAAAACATCAAGTAAACATTGTTTAATTAACTTGTTAATTACGAAAATAGTTTAATATAAAAATTGGAGTAATACTTTAACACACTAAGTAAATACAGTGAGTTTATTATCATGCTGAGATTTCGTGAAAGGATTAAAAATTTCTAACCTCTCTGTTTGATCCAATTATATAGTCGTTATACTTGTAATTGCAAGAAAAGTTGCAAAAGAACAGCAAAATGGATTCAGATGAGGATGATAAGGACTATGATTCGGCGATTAATATGACTGGTTTCATGTTCGGAAACATTGACAAAAATGGTGAATTGGAAGATGATATTTTAGATTCTGAAGCAAAACAACATCTCGGGTCATTAAGTCAGTTTGGTTTGAGTTCTCTTTTACAAGAAATAATGAAAAATGAGACCGAAAATGAAAAAGCTAATGCAGAGGAAAATAATAGTACCAACAAGGAAAAAGATAGTGAAAAGGATGATCAGGATCAAAATGATAAGGATGACGATTATCTTCAAAAGTCACCTAGTGCTCTGGATTTTTCAGATATTAACGAATTAGCTGAAGATAATTGTGAAGAAAATACAAGTATGTTTTGATCATAATATTTATGTTATTATATGTTATTATTATACCTTATTTGCTATTTTTTTTTATCCAGGCTTCATTTCCTTATTAAGGGTTTTGGGTCTGTAGCTGTACTGATTTTTCAAATGAAATTATAATATCTCTATATATATATATATATATATATATATATATATATATATATATATATGAAATCGAACATTCTATGTTGACGTTTGTTTGTTGCCAAGCTACCGATTTAACTCCAAAAGCAAAATTGGTGGTAACTTTAAAGTTTTGTTCACATTTTACATAAAAGTTAAAACAAGTTTGTATTGTAAAGTGTTGCGGTACTGATTTTAAAGTTATAGTTGTGTGTATATTTTCTATCAAATAAAAATTAGTGTAAGGTAACTAATAATTGAAAGATAATTTTTTAAATGTTGTCGATAAATTTCCAGAACCTCTGGAACTCAATATTTTTAATTAAACAATTTCGTTTAAAAAATTGCATAAATATACTCTTAACCCTCCAATACCCCAAAAAACCTTAGGAGGTTTATTAAGGACTCTTAAAGAGATTTGCTAACGAGAAAAAATATGTATTATTGTAAGGAATGTATAAAAACTATAAGGAATACTTTTATTTCCTTCAGGCGAAATGTACACCGTGAAAAAAGTAGAAAAAGAAGGTACAGATTACGATGCAGATGATGAGGAGATTGTAAACAAATCAGACACGCAGTTAATGCCTCCACCACCTTTGCCTGAAGAAAAAGAACCCCTAACTCCTGAAGAAGCAGAAGCTGCCAGGCAAAGAAAACTAGAAACACCTTTAGCATCAATGCTACCTTCGAAATATGCGGATATCAACGTAACTGAATTATTTCCGGATTTCCGAACAAATAAAGTGTTAAGATTTTCAAGACTATTTGGTCCTGGGAAGCCAAGTAGCCTTCCACAAATTTGGAGAGGAGTCAGAAAACGACGAAAGAAGAAACGTCACAACGAAGTTAAAGATTCTGATTCCGGTTCTGATCAGGAGACGAGGAAAACTAAGTTTAAGGTATTGTCTTTTTCAATTGTTGATACAATTATATTTTAGTTTACTTTCGTATTATAATATCGCTTTAAATCTATTTAAACTAATTATCTTAATTATGAAAGTAATTATGTTAAACTGACATAATTACTAATAAAGGCTAAAAAAAATGCAAAACAAAGACGCGATAGCCGAGCTGAACGTAGGAGCTTCATTGTGGAAATACAGAATTGATACTTTATAATTATTAATTAATATTATAATGCACACATTTTATTAAAGTAGAACTACATTTTTTAGGGATGGGTTATGCAATACGGCCAAGAACCACCGCCTGAAGATTGTCGATCTGACGACGAGGATAAATTGCTAAAGCCAGTCGAGGATAAAGAACAAACTGGAAAAACTGGCGACTTTGGGGAAAATGGAGATATGGGGCCAAAAGTTGCCGACTGGCGTTTTGGACCAGCTCAGATTTGGTACGATATTCTGGGAGTTCCGGAAACTGGGGATGGTTTCAATTATGGATTTAAAGTCGTAGAAGAAAAGGTAAGATTCGAGAATTCTTTAGTTAGAGTTTAATTTTTAAAAGAGGATTTGCTGAAGAGTCTTTCAACACTTCGTGAACATTCGCATCAGTTGCTAATTAAGGCAAAAAAAAACCCTAATTAACAGGGTCACTATGTGATTAACAAATTAATTAACAACTTGCCTTTGTTTTGAAAATCCCAATTATTGGCACTTGACTTCACTCGTAACATTAGGTAAATGGTAGCTTCAATTTATGCCTTTGCAATTTGATTTAGCGACACCTGAAACATAAAAGAAATAAAAACGATTAAAACAACACGAAATAAAAATATACCTTTTATCTAATAATAAATACTCCAATAATTATTTAGAGTAGGTATATTTGAGAAAATTTCCAACGAAAAAACAAATTTTTAACAAAAAAAAAGTTGAATAATAGAATTTAGCAATATGGCGTCCATGGATATTTAAGAAAAATGTTCCTCCATTTTTAAGGGCATGTGGTAATTACCATAAGAGCAAATTTATTTTCCGCAACTTCACGCTCACAATAATAAATATTTTTTGCTAAAACTAGGCTATTTACCTTCATCTGTACGGAACGGAGGTAAATGGCCTAGTTTTAGCTAAAAATATTTATTATTGCGAGCGTAAAGTTGGGGAAACTAAGTTTACTTTTTTGGTAATTACCACATGCCCTTAAGGACAAGAAATTTTCTAAACCTAACCTATTTGTCAAAATACAAAATATTTTTACAAAATTAATCGAAACGCAGATTAAAAGATTACTAACCTAAAAAAATGTCGAAAATTCTGATTGAAATGTTAAACCCAAATAATAATCTCAAGTCTCAATTGTTGCAATTCTAGGGTTTTCAGACCAGAAAAATCTTTGACCAAAAGCACTTTGACGATTCTCACTCACTCACTCATTCACGAAAAAATAGTTGACATCTAATGAAAAATTTTTAAAAGTCAGCAGAAATTAAAATTTGTCTCTGAAAACTTAAAACCCGACCGATTTTGCGGCAAAAATACTGAAATTGAATTAGCGAACTTTTCCTAACCAAACACCATGGCAGAATCGCGAGCATTTATCCCGGAAAACCGAATGACGAAAAATGACACAAACTGATTTAGATTTTCCAAAATTCTTATATTATTTTAATCACTATGGGTTCTTCTACTCAAATCAACTGGAATTTGGATGAAAATTCACGAAAAGTGTACATTTTCGAGCTGAAATTCGGGAGCTCGACACAACAACTTTACTCTTAGGAAAAGTCATCGCCTACTAGTTTTGATTCGCCGACTAACTGACGATTTGAATGTTTGAATCTTCGAAGCTAAAATTCAATTCATGCTTATTTAAATTGTTTGTCTCATTTCGATCTAAAACTTACGAATTTACGAAAAAGGAAGCTTACAATTTTTGAATTATATATAGAGGCTTATTAAAATGCGATAAATTAAAAAAAAAATTCGAAAATAATTAAGTTAAATAATGGCGGGAAAATTCAAATCTGCGAATTGTAGTACATAATAGCAACATCTATTTAATATTGAAATTTTAAAGTTTTTACTTAAAGTTTAAAACAAATATTGAAATTTCAACTCTTTGGGAAGCGTATATTTATAAATTCTTTTTATATTAAGGGGGCTGGATCCAAGAGTTAACCTCAAAACTCAACTTTTTATTTTACTGAAAAAAGTATTTGAATTAGATATTTTTTCGCTTTGTATGCATATTTCTAGTTAAAAATTAAGTAATGTTATTGGACAAAAAAAATTCTAATTTTAATATTTGTAAAGTAAAATGAAGAAATCGTATTTTTAAATTAGAACTTGGCTCTGGCACCCTTAAGGACTTTTAATTACAAACGATCTGATTTAAAATTGATTAATAACTTTTCAAGAATTAATTTATAAAGGAAAAAATGTTTGTTGGGAAATTATTGTTTCAAATTTCAGCAAGAACCTCAGGATGATCACAATGCGGAAGAAGAATTTTCTGACGACGCTTTTCTAATGGTTTCACAATTACGCTGGGAAGATGATGTTGTATGGAACGGGGACGAAATAAAGCACAAGGTTATGCATAAATTAAATAGCAAAAACAACGCAGCTGGTTGGGTTCCTTCGAGTGGAAATCGAACAGCTCAAGCCTTCAGTCAACCTGGAAAAGGAGCACCAGTTCCTGTAGCTCCCAATGTCAGACTTGCCACACAAAACATAGTTCCATCCCAAAAAAATAAATTGTAAGTTTATATTTTCCAAAATTTTTTTTTTTTGCTTTGAATGACCACTTAGTTCCTAATTCAGGGTGTCCACTATCCAGGAATTGCGGACAATGACCGGGAATTTGGTGGGAAAAAATTAGTAGACACCCTGTAATTTGTTCTAATTCTAATAGTCTTTTCCATTGAATTCAGGCCGCTTGCGAAGGGAGGTCAACAAATGAACCGTGAGGACACCGACGACACCTGGTGGTCTATTTTCCCAGTAGAAAATGAGGAGCTAGTTTACGGTCTCTGGGAAGAAGAAATCATCTGGGACGCAGAGAACATGAAGAAAATTCCTAAACCAAAGATCCTCACCCTGGATCCAAACGACGAGAACATTGTTCTCGGAATTCCCGATGATATAGATCCTGCTCTTCTTCACAAAGAGAACGGACCTCAGCCCAAAGTTAAAATCCCACATCCTCACGTAAAGAAGAGTAAACTTCTTCTCGGAAAGGCTGGAGTGATCAACGTCCTTGAGGAAGATACTCCACCTCCTCCACCAAAATCTCCAGACAGGGATCCCTTTAATATTTCTAATGATCCCTACTATCTTCCCCGATCTTCGGAAACGACTCTGAGGTTGAAAGTTGGTGGAGGAAACCTGATTCAACACAGCACTCCTGTTGTTGAACTTCGAGCCCCGTTTGTGCAAACTTACATGGGACCAATGCGTCTTAGAAACTTCCACAGGCCACCATTGAGACGTTTTAGCCACGGCACTCTTGCTCATACAGGTTCACACAACGTTCTTCCTTTGCTAAAGCACATCAAGAAAAAAGCAAAGCAAAGAGAACAGGAGAGAATAGCTTCTGGTGGTGGCGATGTCTTCTTTATGAGAACTGCGGAGGATCTAACAGGTCGTGATGGAGAATTGGTTCTTATTGAATTTTCTGAAGAACATCCCCCTCTCATGAATCAAGTAGGTATGTGTTCCAAAATGAAGAATTATTACAAGCGTAAAGCTGGAAAGGATCAGGGACCTCAGAAGTACAAATATGGAGAAACAGCTTACGCTCACACGAGTCCCTTCCTTGGAATATTGACGCCTGGACAGAGTATTCAAGCAATTGAAAATAACATGTACAGAGCCCCGATTTATGAACACAACATTCCACAATCAGATTTCTTGATTATTAGAACTAGGCATCAGTATCATATCCGCGAAATTGATGCGCTTTTCGTTGCTGGGCAAGAGTGCCCTCTTTACGAAGTTCCTGGACCCAATTCAAAGAGAGCCAACAACTTCGTAAGGGATTTTCTCCAGGTTTTTATTTACAGACTTTTCTG
This sequence comes from Synergus magnus, assembly GCA_032275165.1. Lineage (NCBI taxonomy): Eukaryota > Metazoa > Arthropoda > Insecta > Hymenoptera > Cynipidae > Synergus > Synergus magnus. Next base: position 9,872,640 of record JAUESH010000040.1, read on the forward strand.
GAAATCGAAAGACACACCAAGAAGAATAAAAATGGATGATATTAAAAAGGCTTTTCCTTCGCATAGCGAGAGTAGTATAAGAAAAAGATTGAAGTTGTGTGCTGATTTCAAGCGAACAGGAATGGATTCCAATTGGTGGGTCATCAAACCTGAATTCCGATTGCCCACCGAGGAAGAAATCAGAGCCATGGTCTCTCCGGAGCAATGCTGTGCTTACTTCAGCATGATTGCAGCAGAACAGAGATTGAAAGACGCTGGTTATGGAGAAAAGTTCCTCTTCACTCCTCAAGACGATGATGATGAAGAAATGCAGCTAAAAATGGACGACGAAGTCAAAGTCGCACCTTGGAATACAACACGAGCTTACATCCAAGCGATGAAAGGCAAATGTTTATTACAACTTGCTGGTCCCGCTGATCCAACTGGATGTGGCGAAGGATTCTCTTATGTCAGGGTTCCTAATAAACCAACAATCAGTAAAGAAGAACAGGAGGCACAGCCTAAAAGAACTGTGACTGGAACTGACGCCGACTTGAGAAGATTGTCTCTTAACAATGCCAAAGCTCTTCTGAGAAAGTTCGGAGTTCCTGAAGAGGAGATAAAGAAGCTCTCACGTTGGGAAGTCATTGACGTTGTCAGAACTCTTTCGACAGAAAAGGCGAAAGCTGGAGAAGAGGGCATGACAAAGTTCTCCAGAGGAAACAGATTTTCAATTGCCGAACATCAGGAAAGATACAAAGAAGAATGTCAAAGAATTTTCGACCTGCAAAATCGAGTATTGTCCTCGAATGAAGTTCTCAGTACCGATGAGGGTGAGAGTTCTGAGGAAGATAGTTCAGACATTGAAGAAATGGGGAAGAATATTGAAAACATGCTGTCGAATAAGAAGACAAGTACTCAATTGTCTCTGGAGAAAGAAGAACAGCAACGACATGAATTGAGAAAAATGCTGATGGGCGAGAATCAGGAACAAGACAAGAAGAATAGAGAGAAAAAGAAAGAAGACGAGGAAGAATCTCCGACGAATAATTTGAATGCCCAACCTGGAAGAGTTCTCAAGATTTACAGAACTTTCAAGAACCCTGAAGGAAAAGAGTTCACCAGAGTTGAAACAGTTCGAAAACAGGCTGTGATTGATACTTATTTAAAGATAAGAAACTCAAAGGACGAATCATTTATAAAGCAGTTTGCGACTTTGGACGAGGCCCAAAAGGAAGAAATGAAGAGGGAGAAAAGAAGAATTCAGGAGCAATTGAGAAGAATTAAAAGAAATCAGGAACGAGAGCGAATGTTGGGTGGAAATTCGAGTGCTGCTTTCAACTCTTCAGGTCTTTTCGATCGAAGCAATTCCAGCACTCCAGTTACGACCTCTGCCAGTATCCTTCCATTTTCTAATCTTTCTTCCTCTTCTCTTACTCCTAAACCTATCAGATCTGAAAATGCCACTCCTAAACGTAAAAAACCTAAACTTAAACCAGATCTCAAGTTGAAATGCGGAGCTTGCGGTAATGTAGGACATATGCGTACTAACAAAGCTTGCCCCCTTTATCAAAATAGCATAACAAATACCACGCCGGTTAATGTTGCGATGACAGAGGAACAAGAGGAGGAGATCCAGAAGCAGCTTGTTGCTGATGATCAGGACCTGGTCAACGTCGATGGCACCAAGGTTAAATTGTCATCGAAGCTTATTAAGGTGAGGATATTTTCTATTTTAGTTCAGACATGTGACACTAAAGAATCTATCGATTTAAGGGTGTTAGAACTAAGTTCTATCCTCTAAATTCGATTTCTTCGTTTTACTTAACAAATATCATAAGTAGGTATTTTTTCGCTTCGTAGCAGCACTCATTTTTCAAATAGAAATATGCGTATGAAGCGAATAACTTTACTTTTAATACTTTTTACGTAATATGAAAAAACTATAAGCGATAAACAATAAAACGAATTAAATTACAGCATGCGGAAGAAATGAAGAAACGGACCTTGCTTCTAAAAGTGCCGAAGGATGCCATGAATTCCAAAAAACGAAGAAGAATAACTGGAGACGATCACTGTGATTACCTGAAACGACAACAAAGGCCAGCAAATAGACGAAGGACAGATCCCGTGGTTGTCTTGTCCACAAGTCTTGAAAGCATTCTTAACGAAATGAGAGACTTGCCAGACGTGCAACCATTTTTGTTTCCTGTTAGTGCCAAGGTAAAAAAAATCAATTATTAAATGCCAAATTATTAAATTGCTAAACAATGTACAAAGGGTTAATGATAATGATTAATGTAATTTTGTTTGTTTAGTCAGTACCAGATTATCATAAGATTATCGATAAACCCATGGACCTGCAGACTATAAGGGAGAACTTGAGACAAAAAAAGTATCGAAGCAGAGAAGAATTTCTTGCCGCTGTTAATCAAATTGTGGAAAATTCAACCCTCTACAATGGAAAGAACAGTTCTCTTACGGTCGCAGCTAAACGTATGATGGATATTTGTGTAGAAAGACTGCGTGAGAAAGAAGATCGTCTGATGAGACTTGAAAAGGCCATCAATCCTCTGCTTGATGACGACGACCAAGTTTCACTTTCTTACATCCTAACCGACGTGACGAATAGACTGAAGTCGATGCAGGATTTGTGGCCCTTCCACAAACCAGTGAGCAGGAAACTCGTAAAAGATTATTATACGGTGATTAAAAGGCCAATGGATTTGGAAACCATTTCGAGGAAGATTACTGGTTAGTTTTATTTATTACACTACTTCTAAGTATTTCTGGCTGTTAAGCCAGACAACCTATTAGCCTGGTCCCTATTTTCATTAATTTCGTTTGTTCTTTGCTTAGCTCAAAAGTACCACAATCGTCACGAGTTTCTACGAGACATCCAACAAATTGTAGAGAATTGTACAATCTATAACGGGCTGGAATCACCGTATACACAGAAGGCAGAATCCATGGTCAGGATTTGCAAGGAAACTTTCGACGTTGTAAGCATACTTTTAATTATAGTTTAAAATTTGACGATCTATTTCATTTGTTTGACTCAATTAATTTACATGGAATTTTATGTTATTTTTAGTATGGCGAAAACCTTACTAATATAGAAAATAGCATTCTGATGGTCCAGAGAAGAGCGATGGAACAGGCAGATATGGATACTTCCTGGATGGGACCAGACGAAGAGAATTACACGATTGTTGAACCTCAATTCCATGGTGTAAGTATTTTCACGGAGACCACTGGACCTGGAAATGACCTACACATTCTTCTATTATTTTCCTATCATATCATAAGAAATTTCAAAAGAATTCAAAAGAGTTTCAAGATTTTTAAATAATTTTAAAATTTAAAAGAATCTGAGTAAAAAATATTAATAAAATATATATTGTCTTTATTTTAGAGCCAACCGAGTTCTCCAGAGAATATGTTCGGAAAGTCAAGCATGGATGAGTTCAATTTCGTCGATGTCGAAGGAGATGTGGAAGGAGAAGGTGCTGGACCTTCAAAAAGGAAAGACGTTCTTGAAGAAGGTACATATATTTTCAACAATATTCAATTGTAAATAGGATTTGATTAATTAACATTTTTCTGATTTATTATTTTTTAATTTTAGATCTGCAGTGCTCGAGTGAAGATGACTTTGATGAAGTTCCATTTGTAGGCGACGAACCAATAGAGCATTCCGGAATGGAAAATCTAGAATTGGATGAGAATCGGTAAGTTTCAAATATTTTCAGAGAACTCGGACTGAACTTTATATTTTCGAAAAGAAAGACCTTCACTATATCATTGGGCCATAATATTAACACTTTTTATTTTTAAAGCGATATCAAAGGAATCTTTAGAGGTGCAGACCGGACCGAGTCTCCCATGAGCGAAATGAGAGATGTAGAAATTCCAGCAGACGACGACAGCCAGCAAGCTGCAGAGGCAATGGTACAGCTGAGCAACGTTGGATTTTATACTGGAGAACAACAGTCAATCCTCCAACATGGTACGACTAGGTTTTATATTAATTTTAGGTCCTGCTCTTTCCTATCTACAAATTAAAATTCCAACACCATTTTTAATTCCAGATGAAAGTATGGATGTCGATCCGAATTATGATCCTTCAGACTTCTTACTAGCAGGATTGCCAGCTAGAGAAGAGAAGGAGCAAGTAAGAATCCAGGATGATTTGGCTGTTTCCGAGTCTGAAGACGAAATCGAAACTAAGGACGAGCCCATTTTACAAAAACAAGAACCTCTACAGAATGAAGAAGATCTTGGTGGCGACTTGTGGTTCTAATCCTGATATAATACGGATGAATGATATCATTTGTACATAAAACTATTTGCTCCACGAATTATAAGCCTAAACGAAATTTAGGCTTTTTCATTTAAGAAGGTTTACTGTATTATTTAAGTAAATATATAATTTTACACATTAGATTTACAAAATTTTGCAGATTCTATTTTTGAAGCTTCTTTCCAGCATCTAGGCTCTCCCGCAATCGGAATCGTTTCCACAATCCAAATCGGACTTCCCAGTCCACGAAGAAGAGTTCTGGCTTTTCCCATCTCACATGATGAGTTGCAAAGCTGTATCGAGATTGAATAGGAGGATTCAAATAAGGAGCCCACTGGGCTCTCTCCATCATGATTTTATTAACGTACTCATAAAACACTTCCGCTTGATGAATCCAGCAAAGTAAAGACATCACCGAAATTATAAGAGCATGGACATGATAAGTTGCCTCTTGTTCAAGATTACTCTCTACCATTACTTTTTCTTGAACATTCATGATTAAGCAAACCAACAATGCTGCAGTAAATCCACAAGGAACTTCAACAGCAATGATACAAATAGTGCAGAATGTCATTTCCAAGTTCAATCGAGACTTGCAATGACTCATGACACTTTTTAACAAGCATTCATGAACATTTTCCCTGTGCTTTTTTAAAAAAGCCTTATCTTCCATCCTATATGGTCTGCTTCTTAAATTGAAATGAGAATTCTGAAAGAAGATCTTTGGAGTGTCAAATAGAAACCGGTTCTCTCCTCTATCAATGAGATACTGAAAAACCCGATTACCAAGAAGACTCACCAGTCGATTACTCGATCCGATCATCTGAACCAAGAGAGGAAATATCTCTTTGGTCAGAGTATTTTTGAAGAGATCCGTTTCATGAACGAGAGCTGCGTATTCAAGCGTGTTTCCAAAATCCAGAATTGCATCCTTTGTGATTTTTTCCCTGATCGCCCAGGAACACATTCGATGGATGAAGATTAGGATGTTGTCGTTGGAAATCTGCTTAATGATGTATCTGATGCAAAGTTCAAATCCTCTCGTGAACGAGGTGTACTGGACATTTACCCTGGATTGATCGTGTAAACTACAGTGATAGAGTTCGAGCAGTCTTTCAATGAAGAAGACACTTTCCTCAGATTGAGGCCACTTGTAAACATCTAGTAATTCGTAAAGAGTTCTGATGATGGCTCTTGCATTCTCTATGTTTGAACTTTGCTGTTCAACTTTATTGCATAAAACATTTGCGACAGTAGCTCCTTTAGCTCCGGATTCTATCAACTCCCAAATAATCTCAAAACAAAGATCTTCGATTTGCCAGAGCTTCTCTCGATCAACTGCGTTGACGACAGCTTCGACGATGTTTTGGCATTTGACGGGAACGAACGTTTTTAGTAATTTAATGTAACAGAGCTTTGCTACGCGGTATTTTTTTCGGTGTTTCCATCCACAGGCTTTGTCATTGAACCAGAAATTTTTGTCGAATTGGGAAAGGATTTTTATGGAGCAAGTGATGATGGTGGTTGGATCTTCAGATTGAAGTTGGAGTTTGGAAGCTCGGTGAAGAATATTGAGAAGGATTCGCAGACTTTTGTCCCTAGTTACTCTAATATTTTTAGCATCAAGTGTAACTGGATGGACTGTTTTGTTCAGGTCTTCTATCCGCTTTTTGAGTTCTTCCTCGGTGATGGGGTAGAAATTTCGTTGTGAAATGGAAAACAGAGAGATGCACATCTTAGGAGCCAAAATGGATTAAGAAAATTTTATTGTTCTTTGCTTAGAAACATTTTTTGGAGATAAATGGAATTTAATTTAAATAACTTTGGCTTATCATATTTTAAGTGACAGGTAATTGACAGAATTTTTAATATTCTTTTTTTTTTTGTTAGGATGAGTTTAAAATTTGAATTTTAAGAAAGTTAGTCTCCAAATCATAATGATTTAAATTAATTTTAAAATTCAAAGGCAGCATTTGAAATCAAGAGAATTGAAGGTAATCTTTGGAAATCTATTGAACTCTTTTGAGATGTTTCGAAATTTTTAAAAATTTTATTAGATTCTTTAGAAATTTCCATGGAAATGTTTTAAAATCTCTTTTAATCTTTAAAGATTATTTAAACATTTTTTAAAAAGTTTTTAGTCACTAACTTTTTGGAAACCTTCTGAAATCTTTTGAAATCATCTTAAATTTTTCAAGAACATTAAACTTATACTTTGGATACCTTTTTTAGATCTTTGAAAAAATATTGAAAATATTTTTGAGAATTCGAAATTATTTTTGGAAATTTGTTGAAATTTCGTAAAATTAAACGCACTTTTAAGAATATTCTCCAGAATATTTTTATGCGAGAATATTCTCGTTCTCGAGAACGTTCTCCGGTGAACTTTCTCGGTTCTCCTTTAAAATTTCTAGTTTGCTGGTTGCAGACGACATACTTATTTCATGTGTTTCATGTTTTTTATTTACAACTTTTAAAGTTCTACAACCAGCATTGACAACCATTAAATCACAAAACTAAAAGAAGAATATTCCACTGCATTTAAGTGTGATTTAAGTGGAGAATAGAATCGTGTGTGTAATGTAATAAGAGTATTTCGTATCAACAACCATATCTGTGAATAGTGAGAAGTGGGGTAAAAAAAATCATAGAAAATTTACATAATTTATAACAGGAATAGGAAGCATAAAAGTTAATGCTAACAATAATTGTACAGTTCTGCGAAACTCTTGTGACATAATGAGTTTTAAAACCTCATAAACTTGAAACTTCCTTCTTCCCACTTCTTCCACTGATCAGATGGATGTGATCATGATCAACAACGCGAACAACGGCACTTTTTAGGGTTATGTTTGCCAGTATTATTGTTTTATTATTTTTAAATGACATCTGAACTCAAGATTAACTTCAACTTGTCAACAAGAAAAGGCTCTGCAAGCAATGAATTTATCTAATTTATCAATTTTATGGTGCTGATTGCAAGAAAATTGAGCCAATCTCGAGTGATTTCAGTCATTTGCTCGAAGTTATGAAATAATATTTTGCAGTCTCTCTAAGTATGAACGAAGTAAGAGTTTAACCAAGAAGGATTTTATTCCATGATATGAATCTCCAGTTCCCTTCGACGCTTTCGACTCTCAGGTTCGTAGAAAGAATAATCGTTTTTCTATTAAATTTAAATTATTTGTTAGCAAATTTATTGCTGTAAATATATTTTCTATGTGAGCTATTTATTTTTAAAAATTTGCTTTCAAGTACGTTCTTTTAAATTCTATTTTTATCCTCAAGCGCAGAAAAAGTTGAAAAGAAACAGTTCTGTGAAACTCTTGTGAGATAATGAGTTTTAAAACCTCATAAACTTCCTTCCACTGATTAGATGGAAGTTTAGTTTTCGATAAGGCATATCTTTCCTTATTAGATTGTGTTTAATAACGAATATTTCAAATTTGATTTGAAACATACATAAATGTAAATAAATAAGATAAATTAGATAAAATACATATAAAAAGCAGATTCAAAATCGTCTAAATGTGAAATTACTGAAAATTCCAGGAGATCCAGCCTTCCCTTTCCAAAAAATGATGCCTAAAAGTTTCCTGCATGAATTGCGAGATAAAGATTTACGAGTAAGGAGAGTCTTCATCATGTAGGGTTTGTTGATAAAGATGATAACCAATGTAATTCCTTTGTCACCAACGAGACGACGAATTTTAATTATACTTTTCATAATTTTGGTGCCATGGATTCTAAGCTTTTTATCGTCGCCCGACGTGCAAGACGAGATAGTATTACAAAACAGTATAGCAGAATTGCAGGCAAAGTTGGAGCATCTTCACTCGAAATACATCAGCAGTCAAGAGGAAATCCAGCTGCTAACTCATCAGTTGGTTCAACTGTCGGAAAACAATCACATTCTGCCAGATTTTCAATTCTACATGAACAATAGCATGCCAAATATCACAAGCATAAAACTACCCTCAATTTATAGTTTCCTGCCTCATTTTTTAAACGACCCAAATAGCCTGAGACCTGCTTTTGTTCAGAGTAAAGGAAGATCTGGTGTAAGCATGGTTCTTGGAGTTCCAACTGTAAAACGAGAGGTACAAAGTTATTTGCTAGCGACGCTGAAGAACTTGCTAGATCGCATGACACCAGACGAGACTGCTGATACTCTTATTGTAGTTTTAGTTGCTGAGGTAGGTTTTTTAAAGAATGTTATTTTAGGAGTTATTATACATATATAGATAGATTTCCAATTATTTGTATAAATGCTTCAAATTTTATTTTCAGAAAATTGTTCACTATTCAAATTAGATAATAGCGATATAATGTAATACAATAATATATAATATAATATGTATTATAATATATATTATATAGTACTGAATTCCTAGTTTATTGAGATAGTCTGTGATAGTTTTATATTGAGCAGCACAAGTTTTGCATTGTTATGAATGATTCTAAAAAAATTGATGCATGAAAAATAGCAGTGATTCAACCTGAATTGAGAAGTTTAGAAAAGAAGTGTTGCTAATTAATTTTGACAAATTACTAGAATCACAATAATACAATCCAAATATGTAGTATTATTTTTAAATTCGTTTTGTTGCAGAGTGATATGGATTACGTTAGTTACACTGCGAAGCAAATTGAAGTACAGTGAGTAAAAGATATCTTTTCTATAAATTTTAGTTTCTTTAAAAAGAAACTACTAAAAAGCAGATTTAATTTAATTTTAGGTTTCCAGAGGAATATGAAGCAGGAGTAATAGACGTAATATCTCCTTCCTCTTCTTACTACCCGGATTTATCGAAATTAAGGGACACCCTTGGCGACGACCATCAACGCGTGGTGTGGCGATCAAAACAAAATTTGGATTTTGCATTCTTGATGTCCTACGCCCAAAAAAGGGGAACCTTTTACGTTCAATTAGAAGACGACATCTTAGCGAAGAAAAATTTCATTTCGACGATGAAAAACTTCGCTCTGCAAAAAATCAGTGCAAGGGAACACTGGTTTGTCTTGGATTTTTGCCAACTAGGTTTTATCGGTTAGTCTGATTATCATACATTAAAATTTATTTTAAAGAATTTATTGTTTTTAATGATACTTCAAGTTTATAGAAGCGGTTTCGATATAATCGCATCCTCTTTCTTATAATAAAATAATATCAGTAATATTTAAATATCGAATTATTTTTCAATATAGGAAAACTTTTCAAATGTGCGGAATTGCCTTGGCTTGTTCAATTTTTCCTCATGTTTCATAATGATAAACCTGTTGACTGGCTATTGGATCATTTAATATCGACAAAGGTTTGCAGTCTTGACAAAGACAGTGTAAGTTTTAAAATACCAAAATTTCTCTTATTAATTTTGAAATTATAGAATAAATTGTAAAGAATAGATAAATTAACTTGAATCTTTTCCTTTCAGAAACATTGCAAGATGGCAAAATCACAGTTATGGATGCATTACATACCTTCACTCTTTCAACACATTGGTACTCATTCCTCCTTAAAGGGAAAAGTTCAGAAACTAAAGGTATCTTTTATAAATATCATGCATTACATTTTAATCTTAGGATTTATGACGTTTATACTTTTGATTCATCTTGTCGAATTACAACTAACAATTTGAAATAATACTTTCCAGGACAAGCAATTTGGAAAGATAACTCTTTTCTACTCCCATGTAAATCCAGATGCGACAGTTGAAACGCAAATCAAACCTTACAAGCAATTCACTTTGCATAAAGCTTACAAGGGTGAATCGTTCTTCTGGGGACTTTTGCCGCAGCCTGGCGACCACTTGAAATTCAAATTCACACGTCCTATTTTTATAAAGAAGTAACTATTAAAAACCAATTTTCATTCCTATTCGATTTAATTGAAAACTAAAAAAAGTTTTTACATTTATTATATTTCGTTCCAGGTACTTATTTAGAAGTGGAAATCCTGAGCACCCATCGGACAAATTTTACAACACGACAGTTGAGATTCTGCCAGAATCTTTTGCTGCTCTGAATAGGAATAATAATAATGTAACAGAAGATGGATATATTATTGTAGGAAGATTCGATGCATTAGGAATTGCTCTTGGTACTGTTGACAAAAGTTTGGGTAAAGTTGCTGTACTGCGTTTAACTGTTCACAGTGAAAGTGAAAATTGGGCCATTTTATCGGAAGTAAGTTTTCCGGGTTTTAAATTTGTGTAATACATAATTAATATTAAATTATATAATTAATCGTATTTTATACTATTTTTTTCAAAGATCCAAATCGAAGAAGACTTGCCCAGCTGACACAGCACTCTGGATCATTCAAGAAAGTGTTTAAGATTCAAGTTTCGGTATTCGCAAAGAATACATGTATAATCCACAAAGAAAATGTTGATGGACCCTCAATATTATTGCTGTGCCTTTTCTGTTGTAAATGTAGACCAAGATAGCATCCATGATGTGATAAGTGTAAAATTGTAACTTATTTAAAATTAATCTAAGAAACTATTGCTCGCTCATTAAGTGTGTTAAAAAATCTCTAAAGACGTTTTCAGATCTGCTTGAGAAATTCACGTTGATGTCTAAATATTTTATCTATCTCTGTTATACTGTCGAATGATATATGGAATGACAAAGGTAATATTTTATTACCACCATATTTTTATGTTAATTTATCATGACATCAATTGCATCGTGACAATTTTTTATCAATTGACGTTCACTCTGCGAAAAATAAATTGTGCAATCACCTTAAACAAGTTGATCAGTTGTCAGTGTGTATGTTTACGTGTGATAAATATTGATACTCGTATTTGCAATGTATTACATACCTTGAGACTTAATTTTTATTTGCTATCTACTTTTGAAAAAATATACAATGTATGGGATTATATTCTGTGTTTTATTTATGTTTCTTAAAGTTTTTGTATTCTATATTATATCCTATTTAATTTAGCATATTTTGAAAAGTTGAATTAAAGAAATTCACTGTCATCCGTGCTGTCATCAGATCCCGATCCTGTGAAATTAGATAACGCGGGAAAATATTTAAATTTGTTTAAATTTGTCGGTAACTTGAAATCTGTTTTACTAGCTGAGTAATTAAATACCCGACGGTGATGGCGTTTTTGGCAGCCCGCAGCTATAGGAAATCCGAGTGTGAGTTCTTCCGTCGCCATAGACCTTGCAGGAAGTCTGTCCAAGGAAATTTCGATGAACATCGGGTAAGTTTCTTTATTATTATAATAATAATATAACTCCTTTTATTAGATTTAAAGACCTCTAATTTCCCGATTGTTCAATCGTCCAAAAAGTCTCGGATTTGGAAGCTAGGTAGAAAAATGATCACGAACTCCAAGTGTCCTCTTCACGGTCATACCACTAACGATCAACAATTATTTTTTTCATGCGGTAAACCAAATTCCTGCTGTCAGTTAAAATACATAATCAGATCGACTTGAACAGGCATCAACCTGTCTGCTGTATTGTACCGTTCCTTTTTGAAGCAGATTCAATTTTTGTCTCCTTTGTGACTAACCCCCTGCAGTCCTCAATTTACCTGATTTACCTGTTCATGGAGAATGTTAAGGTTATATTATTATTGTTATTGGAAGATAAGCTTTTAAAAATTAATTAGTAGAAGTCAAAAATAGAATCAGCTGTACTTATGTCACGTTATAATTGTCATTTTTTAGTGTCTACTGTTTTTGTGGTTTTATATTGTTAGGTGTTGTATTTTGTTTCAAGATGGTAGGTATGTAGTTTTGATATATAGTTCTACTATATTAAGAATTTAATTGTTGTGTGGAATTTAAATGTATCAAGGTTAATTTTTGAGTTCAATTTTATGTTTAATTGCAAGTCAGTTAGTTTGATGCATGTATTAAAGTGACTACTTGTTCCCTCAATGATTTATGATTTTAAAAGTTACCGGCTGTTGACTAATTGAAGGTTAATTTTTATTTGAATTAAGGGCGTTGCATTCAATCTCTATCCTAAAAATTCGATTTCTTCGTTTTATCTCATCAACATTATAATTATATATATATATACCTTTTCCCTCTATAGTCTATACTTCTATTTTGAAAAAGAGTATGTGTACAGAGTGAAAAATATTCAATTCTAATATTCATTGAGTAAAATGGAGGGATTGAATTTTGAAGGTAGAACTTGAACCCAACATCCTTAAAATATTTAAATTGGTGCTCTTTTCAATTGTAAAATTTTATTATTATTATTATTATTATTATTATTATTATTATTATTATAAAAAGAAAGAGATTTCTAAATTTTTTTTATTTAGGGAAGAGCACATGTGCTGCAATCCATCTGAAGGTCTATGACAACAAATAAATGGCTGCATAAACAATCAATCTGCCCGCCAAACCTCAATCGTCAACCATCATCTAATGACGGAATCCATCGAACCAGATTAGTAACTTTGCAAATTAAATTTCGGCTTCGTGATGACTAATAATACAGCAGGCGTTCCAGAGCTTTTTATCATGCTAGAATCAAATAAGCCTTGGGACGTTGACGAAACCAAAAAGGTCTTTCACGATCACTTCTTATCAAGTAAGTTCGGTATATGTACATCCTTTTTTTAACTGGGTGTAGGTAATATTTTATAAGAAGCTAAATCACTTTGATTTCGTTTTTGCAGCGAAAGACAACTGGCTGGTCAATGGACTCTTCGATTATTACTTATCTACAAATTCGGTTAGAGCCACTGAGGTTTTGGCGGGCGTACGAGAGCCACATGACAAGCATTTGTTGGATAGATTGACGGAAGCTCTCGCAAAACCGAGCATTCATGGTCAAAAAATGCAAACTCTTACACTCCTGGGCCATGTGGCACGAAAGCAACCCACCTGGCTGCATAAACTTGCCAATCATTCACTTTTCAAGGAACTTCTTAAATTGCTGAAGGTACATGTAATGTAGAATGAATTAAATCTTTAGAGTTCCTATATAGAACTGAATGTCTGTATGTGTGTGTTCCGAATAGGCTTCCATACCGGGCAACGCCGGGTAAATTTCTGCTAGTTATTAATTTAATTTAAAAGTTTAGCGACTGAGAAATAAAATCTCGAAGGAAGGTATTTGACATGATTAAAATATTCATTCTAGACGGAGGGAGACACATTGTCTTTAATGAGCGCGCTGCTCTTATTGGTGACATTGTTGCCAATTATGCCAGCAGCTTTTGGGCCACATCTTCATGAAATTTTCGAAGTATTTGCTCGTTTGGCCTCTTTTTACTACGTTCAAAGTACGCAGCTCCCTCCCTCAAACTCTGCGTCTTCAACTTCCATCGACAGGGATAAATTTTACCTTCTGCACTTGCAGGTAATTTAGATTTTGAAATTTTTGAAAATCCTCATTGTTAGATTACCTGTTTTAAGTTTAATTTAAGTTACATTTTTATCTTAGGTGGGACTCTACAGCTTTTTTCATAGACTTTATGCCATGTATCCGTACAATTTTTTCACATTTTTGAGACAGCAATATCAGCGAGATCAAGTCTCAGTATTTATTTACACTGTGAAACCGATGCTGGAGTCTGTAAGGATGCATCCACTCTTAGTAACGATGTCTAAGGAGGCGGAGATCAGTTCACAAAGGTATCTTCCCAGCTTCCCTCAGCCTTGACTTTAAAAGTCTTAAATGAAATGAGAAAAATTTTCATTTTTTTCTTGAATCAATGAAGTTTTGAATTCATTTCAGATGGAAAAAGATGGAGCATCACGACGTAGTAGCCGAATGTGGAAGGTTCGCTTTAGATAGGAATCGAGAGGAAATCTTACCTCCAACAATCAACTCTCGTTTCACTCCTAATTTAGGTAATTTTTAAAAAGATTTCACTCTTATCTTTCCATAAAAAATTACTTCAACATTGTATCAATTTTTTGCAGATCATTCATATCCTGCGGGTGATATTGTAGGAGAGGAAGATACGTTTTGGTCTCCAAGCATGGTAATGCCTCCTCACAGTCCTCCACCTTTGCAAACGCAACCTCATGAAATTCGGTCTACACCTTCGACTCCGGGTAACAAAACCAGAACCTCGCCACCCGAAGCGGCTGTCGAAGCTACTCCTGAAACTACACCTGTTAAGGTATTTATTCATTACTAGTAAAAATTTACCCGGTATTACTCGGGATTTCAAGTGATTTTAAGGACTTTCAAGATATTTTAAAAGTATTTTTAGGGATTTCATAGTGACTTTAAAGGATCTTAGGAGATTTTGAGTGATTTTAGAGAATTATGATTTTAGGGAAAAAAAAATTAATTTTATTAAAACTTTATTATTTTATTAAAAATTTTATCAAATGGGCGTCAAACCGTGATATTTAATGCGTTGCTAATTTTTCATTTTAATTGCTTAATTCACTTTTTTTCACTAGGATTCGAGACAGATCCCATCCAGACAACCACCGTTAGGTTCTTCAGCAGTAAGAGCCTTAGGTGCCTTTGGAAATGGAATATTAGGAGGTAATTCTAGGCCATCTACACCAAATTCAGTAATTTCGTCTTTGAATTTTATATCCGGAGGCGGAGACGGAGCGGTAAGCACGTCCTCAATTCTGTGGTCAAAACTCGAAAAGATCGAAGCTGACAGATCGAATGCCATACAATTTCAGCCGAGATCAAAAAACGTTTCAAATATAGTAGAAAAATTATCGGAAATTGATATTAGTCAGAATGGAAAGAATAATTCGTGGCAAGAAGATCAGGAAGTTCACGAAATTGTGAAGAAGGGCGGCAAAAATAGTGCTGTGAAGTATTTGGATCGGAGGTTGCAAATAAATGATGTGGAAAAAAATATGGGCATTCAAAAATCTCACCCCGTTGAACAGTTCCAAACTCCGAAGGAGGAATCAAATCTGACAGATAGTGTTGAACAAAATGCAAGCAGACTGAAAAAGACAGAGGAAACCGGAACCCAAACTTCGGACTTAGTTCCGTACGAATATCTACTTAAGGATATATTAAGTCAAAGGAATCCTGAAGTGAACAATTCTGAATCCAGATTGTCTCCTACAACCATTTTAGACAGATACGTTGAAACTTGTGCTCGCACTAGTAATTTCAGTGATCACAATAGATCAAGTTAGTATTCCGGTTATTAAATTGTTAAATTTTAAACATATCGTATATTATTTAATTATTTATAATATTATATCTATAGCAATATTATACGCGCGCTACAACGCGCAGGAAACATTGCATAGACAATTAATAATATTTAAATACATAAAAGATACAAAATTACATGATTCCAATTTGAAATTCAACAATCTTAGACCAAACTTCATACTACAAACAAACGGAATTAGTAAGATTTATTATATGTAGTGATTTTATTTGATTGGAATTGCAGGATCAATTATTGGAAAAGGAAAGCAGAGGAGGAAGGGAGGTGAAGATGATGCAGGAGATGAAAATATGGAAGAAGATGGCTTGGATAATGATTGTGCTAATCAGTATTTGCAACTCATGCAAATGCAATTGCAATTTGAAAGACAAAGGAGAGAAGTTCACGCAGAACGTAATCGGAGACTACTCGGAAAGCTGAGAGACTTTAGAGTTTCCGAAGAAAAAACTGCCGCTTTGGTTAGTGAAAAAATGATCTCTGAATTAATTTCGATTTTCTTTTAAATCTCCCCTTTATTGATTAATATACACATGAATATTTATTTTTAATTTTGATTAGAATGATAGACTGCGAATCTTGGAGAAAGAAACTGAAGCCTTAAAAATTGAGTTAGAACGCAGCAAAACAGAGGCACGTTTGGTTGAGGAGCGATACACTCAAGCCCTACATCATTTGCAATCCAAGGTTAATATATTTTGCACTAACCTTTCACCAAAAAAATGATGTCCTTCATTCTTTTCTGAAAAATCTAACTTTATGTTATTAATTTCCAGTCTGTGGAGGAAAAACAACATAACCAATTATTAAAGGATCGACTCGAGTGTGCAGAAGTTGAACTGCGAAACGAAAAGAAGAAGGCATTCGAAAACGAGAGAAAAATAAAATCTCTTGAAGCTAATTTATTCGACGCAGGTCATCAACTCCGGCAAGCCTTAAAAACTGCAAATTACGCCGAAGATCTGAGAGCGAAATTAAACACCATGCAGAAAAGGTTTCTGCTTTTCAGAGAGGTGAGTATACAAAAACTCAAAATATTCTACGAAAATCTAAAAAAATTCTTATCTATCATTTACATGATTTACTCTACAGGCACAAATGAGGATTCAGCAGGAACGCACAGAAGTTCATAATTTAGAGGCTAAAGAAGAGGCAGTGGAATTGCTCCAGCGATCATATGCAGAAGAAATACAAAGTAAGAAAATAAATTTGATTTACATATTATATTGTGACTTCTAGATCATTGAATTAATATATGTAAACTCATTAATATTTTTGTTTGCAGCTTTACGAAGGCAAGTAGACAATGGAAAGAGTCTGGTCGAGGCGTTTAGGAATCGCTTAGGAGAATTGGAAAACAAAGAAGCAAGGAAGGAGTCGCAATTGATAGATCAACAACGGCTTCTGCTCGAAGCCAAAGAGCGGCACGAGTCGGAACTTCAAGCAGTTGAATCCAAGTACAAAGCTCAAATGGAGATCAATCTTTTGCTGCAAAGTCGAATCCTCGAGCTTCATGGAAAACTAGAAGCTGCTACTTCTAGTAGTGATTCAACAACTAATCTGGCTTCTTCAGCCTCGCCTAAGGAACGTTCTCCGCTTTTACCGGCTAGTCTGGCATCTTCCAGTGAAGGTAGTTTTGCGTTCATCCAAACCAACTCTGGAATTATGATGAACGACGCCTGCGATCTAATTGGGGAAATACCGAACCTACATGCTATTGTAGAACCTCCTCCGAATCAAGTTACGACACCTACACGGTCGAATCAACAACACCCATAAAATATCAATAATGAATAATAAAATTGTACATTCATCAAGCTTTTCGTACTCGACCTCGCTGTTCCTTTTTCGAGAACGCGATGCGATTCGAAAGAAATTTATTAGTAGCTTCTAATCGATAGGTTAATAATCATGATCCATGAATTCATAAATGAAACTTAATGTTACATGATCACGATCGCTGGGTGGAGAAATGCGGCGAATTGTGTCCACTTTCCGATCGGCAGCTTCTTCACGACGAATTCACTCTGAATAAAAGTTGAAATATTTTGTGAGCAATCTTAACACTCTCTATTCAATCAATTACACTCCTAATTATTATATAACCGAAGGAAGCGCTGCTTTCCAGTTTCTAGGTCTAGTTGCTTTAAAAGGGCTTTAAAAAGGCGATAGATAAAAGCTGTAATATAAAAACAATGTATTTGCAATGTACATTTAAAATTCGTGTATAATACTGAACGATAAAAAATGTCTGATATCACACGTGAGTCCGCACAAATTACATTTGTACAACGCGGTTGTAAGCACTTTCAAATTTTTAAAAATGAACATAAACAATGAAATTGAACAGATGGCAAACGACAGTTAGAAGCTCCTCTCGCGAGAATATTAAAGATTAAAAGGTTGACGTAACACGACTTTGGTTTTTGTTGCTTGGTTCCATATATAATACTTATTAATATGTTTGGAGTTCTTGACTCGTTGTGATCAGAATCGCATCATCTGGAGGAGCGTAGCTTGCCAAATCTAAAAAAAAGAGAAGGTTTAAATATAACAATTGTGAAATCGTTCAATGTTTATACTTAAGAAAAAAGTTTAACCAGGGTGTCTACAAATCGGGAAAACTGAAAAAAAAACCGAGAATTTAAATGAATTCTATTTAAATTTAAAAAAAAATAATATTTTCATCAAAGTCAGTGCCTAAGTGTAAAATTTGGACCCTTTATAAACTATGAGGGGTTCATCACTTGAATTTATTTGTGGTACTATTAAAAGATTTCAAATTTGCAATAAAAATAAATTTGGTGGGCGAAAATTAGTAGACACCTTGTTAATAAAGTATTTTTTTATTTTTAAATCCTATCCGTAAATATTTTTGACCTATTTCAAGTAATCGGTTATCGTCAATTTATTGCGTTTCGCGGTATTAATTGGAGTTGCGACAAAAATGTTAAATTGTTCAGTTTAATGTGCAATTATTTAGACTTTCATTTGGCGTCATTTTTTTTAATGTACATTGAAATTCGAAATTATGTACCTCTTAGCTGGTTGCAGTGCAAAAAAAATAGCTAAGTTGATGCACCATTTTTACTCACGACTATGACCCTGTTGTAGAGGATAAGCTTTAACTTTCCGAAGCATTAACTGCAGAAGCCAGTAAATGGTTAACCAGATAAGTGCTCCAACTGAAAATACTCGGAATGTGACGACACCCTTGTATTCGTCCATTAAGTATCCGCATAGTAAGCTTCCGGTTGACACACCTGGGAAATATTGTTATTATAAATTTTAATTTTGAATTTTATTCAGAGAAGAAAGTTTAAAGGAATCAAGGGATCTTACCAACACCTTCAAAGATGGCGCCGACTACTCCTTGAATTGTAGCTTTGGTTCCTGGAGGTGCTACTTTGTCACCATAAGAAACCATAGTTGGCCAGCAAAGACCGAAAGAAGGTCCGTGAAGTACTTCCAGTAAAATAAGCCACCAGGCATTGGAGATCATACTGTAGGTCATAAATCTGCAAGAGATTTTGATTGAAGGTTAATTTGTTTTATTTAATATATAAGTTGAATTTATCCCACACTGACCTGATTGCGTATATAAGGAGAACAAGGCTCATAACGTTGATATGGCCCAATTTTCTTAAAACTGCTCCTGATAAAAAATTAAAAGGTAGTTCGCCTAATAAGCTTTGAACGCCGATAAGCAAACCTTGTAAGGTTTTTAACCAAGGTGTTCGAACTGGTACCAACTCCTCAGTATACCATAAAAGATAGTTCCAAACTACTCCAGTACACATTCCAGATCCTATGCACCAAAATGCAAAAACCAAAATTCTTCCTTCTCTTGTAAGGGACCAAAGTTCCCAAAGAACCGATGGTTCATTTTCTCCACATTCTGGATTTTTCTAAAATGACATAGATTAAAATTATTATAGAGCACAATTATTATGGTAGTAAAAAATTATTCAGTGAGAGATGAGTAAAATAAAATTGAAGAGAAATTCTAAATATTTTATAAGACCTTTCTCAGCGTTGATGACACGATGATATCAAATATCATCGCGATCAGCATAATATAAAATACGCAAGTGTAGTCTTTTTTGGATTCGCCTGTGCTGAAAACATCTACCAAGTATCCGATGCTTATGCCAAATATTCCGAAGCCTATACTACCCCACATTTTTTGTTTGCCATATTCCTTTTTTTTGTCTCCACCTGAAATATTATAGTGTGGGATAAATCAATTAGAGTCGTTTAAAAATTAAAAATTTTGCCTTAAGGGTGTTGGGTTCAGTACAATGAGGAAATCTAATTTAAAGGTTAGAACTTAGTTTCAACACCCTTAAAATTTATATTTGTCTTACCAAGGAGATTGAAACAAATGGCATCTCCTATACTGACGACAACTGCCATTCCAACCCAGCTGGTGATGGCCGCTAATAAAAATATTTGAAATTGATACGTAGAGCTCTGTGATAAAATAGTGGAATTTTTGGCTTCACGTAATAAATTATCCATAGGTGAAAACTTAGTACAGCTAATTCGGCAGGGCGTTAAGATGTGAGAACTGCACATTGGTTTCGCTTTATGTAATTGTGTAATGAGACCATTATCATTACTTTCAACCGGAAAAAGTGTACCACTCACTTTTAAATTTATACAATTGTCTAACTAAACAATAAAAATAATCACTAATAATTATACATTTTTTCTCAGAAATAAATATAGGTATTAAAAATAAATTTTACCTGCACATCGTGGTTCGTATTGAATCTTGCAGTGAAATTAAAAGGCACACTTTCAGGAATGCAAACTTGCCAATCAGTGCACAGAATCTTGTGAATTTTCGGAGAATTCTGACAAGAAACCTGAAAAAAATGTATAACTTAGAAGATATTAGATTTCATTTAATAAATATAATTCTGTTTAAATACCTCACAAGTTCCATCAGATTCGTTCGTATTTAGAAGTTCGTCAAGAATATCAGAAGAAAAATTTTCTTCTGGACAAATTTCTATAAAAGCAAATGAATTATCACATCTTAAATTGGCGTCTGCGGTTATGACAACCTCGGGAATGAAGTACATTGTAAAAAAACTAATGGCTAGGAAGGCTTGGAAAAACAAGAAAAAGGACTTATGAAGCCTGTACTTGTCAGCCAGACTTCCGAAAAGAGGTTTTGCAATTAATCCGGAGATCGGTAATATTGTGTAAATTGACCCCACCAGAAATCCGGAAAATCCCAATTGCTTTGCAATGGTTGGCAAAAAGGGTACAATGCACCCCGTAGCTGGAAAGAAAATATATCTTCACAGTACTATATTTAAGGTATTCAAAAATAAATTATAAACTTTTACTTTTATTAAGGATTTTGAAACCACGTTCTCTAACCTTAAAATCTTATTTCCTCATTTTACTCAACAATGACTTAAACTTTATATTTTTACACAATGTATATGTACTCGTTTTGAAAGTAGAACTGTGCCTATAGAGCGAAAAAATGTCTCATTTTAATAATTTGTGCTTAAAACGAGGATTCAATATCATATTTCAAAACTCAATTGCTTCAATTTAGACAAAAAGTATTAAAACTGTACACCTTCTCACTGTATACGCATACTTCTATTTCAAAAATGAGGATCACTACAGAGTTAAATAATATCTAATTATGATATTTATTAAGTAAAATGAGACCGAATTTTGAGGTTAGAACATGGATCCAACACCCTAAAATAGCAAAATTTCTGTCAAACTTTTCACGTCCTTCACAATTATTTACCTAAGAGATACATTTCATGCATAAAGTATAAAATTCTCTAAACTATGTATAGAAAATATAACGTAAAGAAATTACCGGCATTGTAAAGAAAATAGTGAGCTTTAATAGGCACTAAATCCCTATCGATGTTCTCCAACATGTTCGAAGAAGTTTCTCACCAAACAGTGGGCCAGCATGCAACTTTTATCTGCAAAGGTTTCAAGATAAAACACAGAAATTTAATAAACAATTTGTTTAAATATCTGATTGTTTAATACAACATAAGAAAGCTGAGACATAAGAAATTATTGTTATCATAAAAGAGACTTTTTAATTCTTAAACACTAAATGAAATAAAATAATTTCATTCAAAGATCGACACTATCAATTAAATGAAATTGGAAATTTTTAAGAGTCGAAGGTCAATTGCTCACAATTATTGAGAGATGGACAGAACTGGACATAACCTTCAAAAGCTACTTCACAATAAAATCATGATCATAAAATAATAGTATGACTAAAAATATAGGAATTGACAAGTGAGATAATATATCATTAAACTCTTCTCCAATTATTTGTTGGTTTTTTAAACACAAATTTCTACTTACGTCTTTATTATTCACAAAATTACAGCAAGTTGCGTACTGCCACCCACTTTTCCATGCTCGGCTATCGGTTTACAATTTTTTTTTCCACTCACTGTCTTTGGTCTCGTTTTTCGTGCGTTATAGTTGGTTATAGTAAAGAATGCGAGGAAAGTCCCATCTTATCTTTTACTTGTCACACATGTCACCATTTTTCATTGCTCATGGTCATGATTATTTGTTAAAGAACTGCAAAAAGTTGTTTTTAAATTACATAATGTAAATTGCAGAAATATTTCCAAAAGTGCTGACTGTTAAAAGGTGTCGGTCCCATGACCCATGACAGCAGAAAACTGCGGCGTAAACCAGAAACTTGCAGAAACTCATGAGTGTTTTGGTTTTCTGATGTGGGACACCCTTAGGCTGAAGGCTCGTTCAGGTTTCCCACCCGGGTGCACCTCGGGTACTGCGTCCTTTTCTTATATATTGAAATTTCGATTTGTAAGAAAAGGACGC
>JAUESH010000040.1:9943795-9954334 GCA_032275165.1 Synergus magnus
TAGGGTGCTCGAGTACAAATCGGTTTGCGAATTGCTGCGGTGGTCTGATAGTGTCCACGAAGAGCCCCAAATATGAAGAGGGGAACTACATTAAATGTTGGTCCATCTTTAGATGGACTAAAATTTAACTATTTTATACTTTCCACGTCACTATATTGATCTGAAATTTTTATTTGATTTTAGACAATTGATCTTTTTCATTTATATTTTTCGTTGTTTTGCAATGGTATGTTTTTTTCTCCACAGCACTGGCTTATTCTATTTCTAATTCTAAATATTTATTTTCAGGAACCAACTAATCAGTTGCACTTTTTATATTTTACAGGTTTATTTCAATTAATTAATTTAAATGAAATTTATAATTGGGATTATTAATTTATAGTATTCGTATATTTCGCAGGTCTTTGTTTTCTTGTTTGTTTTAGACAGATCATTTTACTCGATTTTTCCGAATTACATTGTCTTGGGGCATTAGGGTAAAAAAATATTATTACTGCCCCTATTTACAAAGTCAGGGCCCTGACAATTCTTGGCACTTTCCTGGGGTTCGAATGACGTTACAAAGCCAATATGGCTGAACGTCATCGGTAGTCGTGTTCTCGAGAAAAAAGGGTATTTCGGGGGTTTTCATCGAATATTAAGCAAATATGTCAGATTATTTAAGATCCGCTTTCGGTTATTTAAACGGAGGTACTAATTCGAATGAATACGTTGGTCAGATCTTGGAAATTAACAATGTGAAGCTCCGAGTGAATAGACTTATCGCAGAGGGTGAGTGATCAATCCTCCCACTTTTAAGATTTACCGTTGTTTGAGCTACAAAAGCTGTCACTTTTCTTTGTTGAGCAACATTGATCCAAAAAAGATTCGTATTTCGTACTTTCATTTTTATTTTTCTCGTTATTGTTTGTTCTCTTCCTTTCTCTTATTCCCTCTTTTTCACTTTATTTTTTCAGCATGTGTCAAACGCATGTTTTTTTTTTGTCTTCTGACGAGATATTGCACTTTTGTGTATTTTTATATTGTTTGTTGATTTTGTGTTGTGTTTATTTTTATTCGTTCTAGCATTTACAAATTATAGGTTAGGTTGTATATTGCAAAATCAAAATATTTCGCAGAAATGTCAGGAAAGTGTTCATTTTCTCTCTTTAAGGGTTTTATTGTTTGAAGGTCGTGTATTTTTTTCGAGCGAAATCCTGTTTAACCTTGGGCGATGACCTTGTCTGGGTTTTGTTTCACTTAATCTTTTTTTTACATTTTCTGTGAAGATTTTAAAGAAATAGGAACTCAGAATCTAATATAAGCTTTGACGATACTTTTAGTAAAAAAATTCAGTCAGAAATTCAGTTTAAATTTAAATCATTTAATTCTTATTATGGGTTTATGTATTTCGAATTTTTTTATTAGAAAAATGTCTACTAGGCTAGTATTTCATGTTGACCTCTGCCCTTTAAAGAACTTGACCCGACGTAAACCTACATTGACATTTCTGGTCTCTCTTTAAATAAATTCTTTCCAAGCTTGAAAGAAAAGTCCACAATTTAAAAAGATTTTATGGGATTTTTAAAATTTCGAATGTTTCAAAGATTTGAAAGAATTTAAAAAGTTTTTTGCTTGAAAATTCAAATATTTGTGGTTGATATTCATTTGTTTTAATTCAACTATTTCGTTGAAAATTCATTTGTTTGGTTGAAAATTGAAATACTTAGTTAAAAATCCACCTGTATTCATTTTATTTAAAAGAATTTACTTCCCTATTTTCGTGAAAAAATCACTCTATTTCCCCTGTTTTGAAAGTATTTTGTGCTGTGAAGCCTGATTTAAAGTTTATAGTAATGGTTCGTTAAAATACCAAAGTTACTTTTAGATTTAAAAATTAAAGTTCCTTTTTTTTAGATATTTAATTGCTTTAAATTTTTTATAGAGTTTGGTATTTGTAAATCTTAGAGCCTGCAGAACAGAATGTTTTGAAATCTATTAACTTCTCAACTTTTATATAAAAATAAAGACGCCTAATAAACTTTTTCTGCTGCTACCTTTCTTATGGAAATTAATATAATTTATTCTAAGCTTTGTATTAACAGGTGGCTGTGCATTGGTTTTTGCCGTCGAAGATGTGAATACAGGAAAAGAGTATGCCTTAAAAGTAAGTAACGGTACACTGTAAATATTATTCTTTTTGATAGGGTAAGTAGTTTTTTAAATTTAATTTTGTGATGCTTGGTGTCTTGTTAAGCGACATACAACAATTTGGTAACATGATGAATGTTTTCAGAAACTCGTTGCCGTGGATGAGGAAGCAAACAGAACGATTCTTCAGGAAATAGAATATTTAAAAGCCTTATCTGGTCACTCCAACATAATTCAGTTTTTATGCGTTCACCGAGTAGAGCGTGAAGATCGAAAAAGCTACGAGTACCTTTTAGTCACTGAGTACTGCCCTGGAGGCACGATCGCTGATATTCTTCGAAATGTACCAGTGAATTCGTTGACAGTCGCTCAAATATGTAGAATAGCCTATCAAGCAATAAAGGCTGTGCACCACATGCACAACTATCAACCTCAGCCTATCGTGCATCGTGATATCAAACTAGAAAATTTCCTAATCGGAAGCGATGGATTGGTCAAACTATGTGACTTCGGAAGTGCAACCACTCAACAAATTTTGCCAGATTCATCTTGGAATGCTCAAAAAAGAGCTACATTGGAAGATCAAATGGCTAAGTACACAACACCAATGTATCGAGCTCCAGAAATGACCGATACCTGGAATAACGAGCCCATTGGACCGCCTGTTGACTGTTGGGCCCTTGGATGTATCCTCTACGCTTTGGTCACTCTTCGCCATCCCTTTCCTGAAGGTATTAAGAATTTGATTTTTACTTAGGAGTGCTGGATCCAAGTTCTTACTTCAAAATTCAATTTCTTCATCTTAAGAAAAAAGTATTCAAATTGGATATTTTTTCACTCTATTCATATAAATGGACACACACAAATATAAATACAGTTAAATGAAACACCCGAGGTCGAATTCACAGCTAGTTTTCCAATATCCTCTTTGCATTTTCAGGTAACAAATTAGCAGTTCTCAACGCAAAGTATGCACCTGTGCCTCCCAATCCTCGCTTCGCTTGCTTCCACGACTTGATAAAAGGATGTTTACAAATTTCTCCCGTACAACGACTCACAACCTCTGCTCTACTCGAGCGTTTGGCCGCGATAGCAGAATCTAACAATTTCGATCCCAGAGAACCTGCAAAAATAGATGTCGTGATAAAACCTCCAGCTCCTCCGAGACCCTCGCCTCCACCACCAGCGGCTGCTACACCGCCTCCACGACCTCCTCCAGCTGCTGCAGCGCCACCAAGACCGGCGCCAGTGGCTACCCCTACTGGACCAAAAGTCCCCATGGCTCAATCTACTGGCTTGTTTAGTTCGTTGAAGGGTGGAGCGGGTAGTATTCTACGTAATTTGAAGGATACGTCTAGTAAGGTAATGCACACTGTGCAGCAAAGTATGGCAAGAACGGAATTGGATGCGAGCTACTTGACTTCTCGAATTCTTGTGATGCCGTATCCAGCTGATGGAATCGAATCTGCCTATCGAGCAAATCATGTCGAGGATGTGAGGGCCTTTCTCCAGGCGAGACATCCACCTCCAGCTAAAATTCAATTGTATAACTTGTCACGTGGCCGACCCAACGTTTCTAGGCTTCCTGGGAGGCACATTGATTGTTCATTTGCTTATGCTTCTGTGGATTCTAATGCTCCTCTGCTGTCCGCGATATACCAAATTTGCCAGGATATTTACCGATATCTGGATGCAGATTTCAACCACGTTGTGGTATTGTACTGTACAGTAAGTTACTTGTTTATTTTACAATCCATTTAAGTTTTCTAATTGAACACGTTAAATTGATTCTGTTGAATTTGATTTTGTTTCTAATGAAAATCTTTTATTTCAGGACGGTTTCCGAGCGAGTGCAACAGTTGCTCTGTCGTTGATCCTATACTCCAGGACTTTATCCACAGCCGAAGAAGCAATAGCCTTGTTCACAACAAGGCGTTGTCAACCACCTCAACTTCAACCTTCCGAACTACGAATAGTAAACTACATGAGTTTCTTGAGTGCCTCAAAATTACCACACTCAAAGCCTCTTGTTCTTCGATCCCTTTTGATTCAACCCGTGCCTCTCTTCACACGAGCCAGAGACGGATGTCGTCCCTACGTAGAAATTTACAGCAACGGAGCCTTGGTTTTCTCCACAAAACGAGCAGAGTACGAGGAAATGAAATTATTCAGCATGATGGAGGGAAAAGTCTGCCTCATTCTGGGAGAAGCGACAGTTCGAGGAGACATAACCGTCGTTCTTTTCCATGCTCGGCAGCAGCTTGGAAGAGTTATTGGAATTAAAATCGCTGCCATGCATTTTCACACAGGATATGTTCCTTTGACTGAGAGCACATTGACCTTCGAGAAACAAGATCTGGATGACACTCCAGAAATCGGAGGCAAGTTCCGCGTTGTTTTGAATGTCATGATTGGAGAAGAGTCGGGAAAAACTGCCAGGGTTCCCTCTCCGTGGGAAGTCGAGACTTTGCCGAAACCGGTTCCTGATCCACTGTTTGGCTCGACTTTGGAAATGGAGGAGACTCTTGATAATTTTAGATCCTCCATTCATCGGCAAAAGGTAATTTAATATTAAAATTTCGGCATATTGAAATTGAATATCGAGTTCAGTTTCAAGATTTTCAATCAAATCTATTACAGGTTCCGGAAGAAACACCACTTGTTGCAGAATCAGAAACTTCTGAAGAGAAAAATTCATCTCGCGAGGAAACTCCACCAAAGGAGGAAGAGTTAACAGAAAACGAACAAAAGGAGGAAGAAACGAAGTTCGCAGAAGCAGATTTACTCAATCTTGGAATGCCAGTAGCTGGCACTAATTTGATCTCTAATACTAGCAATACTCCCTCAGCCCCTGTTAATCCAGGCTTAGATATATTCTCTAGCTCTAGTCAAAACGAAAGTGATCTCTTAGGAGGTTTCGGTGAATTTCACCAACATGCGCCGAATCCTCAACCTAATATAACCGAACCGCTCTCTAACGACCTGCTCTTCGGATCCAACCAAGTGCCAAGAAATGGATCTTCTGCTAGTAACATAAATGTGAATGATCTGCTTTTTGGCAAGAGTCAACCTACACCGGCACCGGCGCCTCCAAATCCAGATATACTCTTCGATCCTTTGGGCACCACAGGAGTGAATAATCTTTTGGGAGGATGGGCTAATGTGAATGCAGGTGCCCCGAAAGCGAACAAAGAAGAGAGTTTTCCTAGAAATTCGAGCGTTCCGAATTTCGCTGCACAAAGCAAAGATCCATTTGCGAATTTGGCTGGAACCCTGGGAAGTGGATTGACTGGAAGCTGGAATGGGACTGCCAAAGAAGCAAGTACATCACAGTCTGCTAGTCCAGCAACTGTGGGAACTCCAGTGCACTCTAGTCCGCGAATGCACAAATCTAACACGTCCAATGATAATGCAAATGCTGCTGATCCGACAAATAGCAAACCTGCAAAGTCAGGTGATGCGTTTGAAGATCTACTAGGGAGTCAGGGTTATAATTTCTTTAGTACGAGGAAGGCCGAGAAAGAGAGTCCAAAGACAATAAACCAGATGCGGAAAGTGGAAGCAGCGAAGACGATGGATCCGGATCGATTGAAGATCACAGAGTGGACGGAGGGAAAGAAGAGCAATTTGAGAGCGTTGCTTTGCTCTATGCACACGATCATTTGGGAGGATTGTAGGTGGCAAAAGTGTGAGATTCATCAGTTAGTCTCACCGGCGGATGTCAAGAAGGCTTACAGGAAAGCTTGCTTGGCTGTTCATCCGGATAAGGTACGACTGAAATATTTTTTATTCGGATTTTCAAATTTCATGTATTATTTTTGAATTCGAAATTATTGTGTTAATAATTAGGGTCGCCACTGATCGTGAAAACTGGAATTTTGAGTAACGAGAAAAGGCTTGGAAATAGCCGTGAATTTTTATTTTTATTTTTTTTTTTGATAACCAGGAAATTCTTAATTTTCCAATAAATATCGTCGAATTTTTTATTTTCAGAAAGCTCGCCACTACATAATTTAAATTCATTCAAATTCTTTTGAATTCGAAGGAATTCAGTGGAATTCAAAGGAATCAAAATAATTTTAAATTTTAATTCAAAATTTAAATAGTAAAGCAATTGGTATTGAATAATTCATATTGTAAACGTTTAAAAGGGAACCGGGAAAAATATAATGTTTGATTTGGAAAACCGAAAAAGAGCCGAGAATTGTTTCTAAATGTCACCCTGTGTATGGAAGATACTAAAAAGTTTACATATTTTGCAGCAATCTGGAACGGAGAACGAAAATATAGCGAAGCTTATTTTTATGGAATTAAATAATGCCTGGACAACGTTCGAAAACGACGCCTCCCAGCAAAATATATTTAGTTAATTATCGTAGGTATCGTTGCTTGTTATATTAAAAATTACACTTTACCTCTTCGACTAAATTACATTTTCTCCAGAAAAAGACGTAATTGCATTGCGTTTACTTGTAAGATAAAAATCTATCGCATTCCGATTAAGTTTACTTAGCTTTAGGATCAGGGCAACGTATTACAAAAGAATAATGATTTTAAGAGAGCGGCGTTTAAAAATGCGTCCTATTTATGTGAAAGTCTACGTACGCGTGTAGATATTTGACAATGGCGACTAATTGCATATGTATATAAAGCAGTGTAAATTAATGAAACATTAAATACAAATAAGTATTTTCCGTGCGAAGCTTCGTCTTCTAATTTTATACACTGGATTCAAATGAAGAATATGACTTTATTCATTATTTCTAAAATACGGTACAAGTTTTTATCAAATTTTACAATTAGCACGACAAATTCATTGCCAACGAACACTTTTCGCTTTTTTAAATAATACATCTTGTACATTTCGAGAATTTACATTTTTTATCAGATTTAACATTCTGTTTATTCTTTGCCACGTTCTGCAATTTTGACTCCACGGGGACTAGTTTGTTGACTCGAAGGTGCTTTATCTCTTTTTTTCTGTTTGTTCTTCGTAGTGTGAAGTCGTCGTTCAATATCTTCGATCCACTTTTGCTCCTTTTCACTTACTTCCAGACTGAATTCATTTCCTAGCTGTGAAGATGTCTCGAGATTTCTGTAAAGTAGATTTGAGAAAATATTAGGGAGTCTATTATCTTACTGGCACGAAAGTTCTTCAATTTTTACTATTTTTACGATTACTCAGGATCTCGAATTTACAAACCTTTGCTTATTCAGCTTTATTATTAACTTTCCCATATCTTTCATTTTCTTTTGTAAATTTTTCACCTCCAATTCTTTGTCCTGCAATTGAAATTTATCCAAAATTTTATTATTTAAATAACGGTTAGTAATTACAATTTTTTATCTTTAATTAGTTGACTGCTTTGTACCGATAAAGCATGAGCTAAAGTTCGGATTTCTTCTAAACGAGTTTTACAAAGCGTTTGAGCCGAATCTGCTTCAACAAAAAGTCGAGCAACCTGTTCACGGTAGTTTTGTTCTCTTTTTTTGGCTCTTTCCAAAGTTTCTTCTGTTAAAAGGACATTGTCTCTTAGAGCCATCATGTCCTTTTCCAAATTTTCCAACTCTGTTCTGAAAAATTTTTTGCTGGATTAGAACAGACGATTATTGTTATTTTATTCGAATTATTTGATTATTATAATTTTAACCTACTAACTTTGTCATCGTGACAACTGGTTCCTTATTTTCTTGACTTTGCAATTCTCTTTTGCAAGCTCTACAAACAGTCCAAACTTGTACTCCTTCGTCAGAACATGTGGGGTGTGTTGTTAAAGTTTCTGCATTTTTTGTGCAATGGTCCTTTTCCTGCATTTAAGTAATATATCGGACTAATTAATTAATTTTTTAGAGGATTAAAAAAAGGAAAAAAGCATTTGAAAAAAGAAAACCACTGGTTGCGTTTTGGCTTGTTCTTCTTGAAGAGCTTTTTCTAATTCCGTAACTCTGTTCTCGAACTTTATTCTCTTTTCGACTTCCATTTCCTTTCTGAAAGGAATAATTTTTTCTAAATGATTCATTAGCGTATCTGATTTAACAGGGTGTCTACTGTGCGGGAATTTAAAGAAATCTGGGAATTGTCCAGGAATTGAAATAAGTCTGGGAATTGTCCTTGATTTTATTTTTGATAGAGGAAGTGGATTTCCGGGTTGAAAAAACTTTTCCGAATAAACTATCTAAATATTATAATATTTTACAAGGTACAGGGAATATGGTGGGCAAAAATGAGTAGACACCCTGTTAATTATCATAATTGAAATTGATTTGATAATTTGAAATTTTTAATTGGATCAAATTTTCCAAATATGCAATGATTTTTTTAACTTACTCCAAAAAAAGACGTTGATTTCGCTTCTTAGTAACTGTATTTTCATCTTCGAGCATTCGAATTTTTCCTATTATTGAATTACAATTTTTCGGAGAATCGTGAGCATTCATACCATGAATCATTCCCATTTGCATTTCTATTGAAGGAAATGGTGAATCACCTCGATCTGTATTAAAATATTTTAAAAAGTAATACATAATGTAAAACAGTAAATTAATACAAAATAGTTGCGTTTGTTTCTCAATATAAAATTTACTTTAACCTGAATATAATAGAAAATATTTTTCTGAAACACGAGCACTGCTCTTAATTAAAACATAAAAAGCAAGTAGAAAAAGCGTATGTAAGTCAGACACGCAGTCCGGCCATATATGAACTATTCTACTGAATCTGAAGTAGATGAAGCAACTTTTTGTCAGCCATAATGTTAAATATGTATGTAGTTTGATTTTAATGATTATTATATTAATGATCAGTAATATTTAATTAAACATTAAACACCTACCAGTTTTTTAAATTAAATATAGAAAACTTTATATACTTTTTTTTTTTTTGAAAAAAATCCAGTAAAGTTTTTCTCTTTTCGTCGAAAGGAGAAAATCGTTTTGAACTTTCTCCGTAACTTTTCTGAAACTTTATCAATTTGCGCCAACCATCGTCACTCGGAAATTGCAACAGTTTTAAGTACAAGTATTTTTACTCGTTTAAACTTATGTGACTCATCATTCTCAAATTTTTAGATGGAAAAAAATACTTTCCTCGTTTTTTGATATATTTGATTCTTTTTAATAATTTAATTTAATTTATTGATTTAAAGAAGTAATTTTTCTGATATACCTTCTTTATATGTCACATCGTGAGAAGCATTGCATTTTGAAGTTGGTCGATCCGAAGAATTTCTTATGCTAAGTGTGTGTGAACCTTAGAACATAATAAATTGAAATGTTGAAAATTTTGTATTACCTCTATTTAAATCTAATTATTTTAATTAGTAAAATCTAAGTTTATTTGAGGTTAACCATTTTTTTTACACAAAAAAATCAAGGTTAAAAAATTAACAGACTATTTACCCTTTTCGGACGGAAAACTGGAAGACATTTCTGATGAGTGAGAAGAGTAATAAAAGGTTGGGGGACATTGAAAATTCGTGTAACTTTCTTGTAGACTATAGTCTATTCTACAATTGTTAATTGACATTTTACGTCACTTGCGATGATTTTCACAGTAAACTAATCTCCGTGGGATACGAATAACCTCCTGTAACCTCCGAAATTTCGTATAAACTTTTAAATTTCTTGATCTAACATTTTTGAATATTTTTCATCACCTGAGAAACTAGGATGAAAAAGTTAAAAAAAAAATACTTTATCACTCCTGCATTAAATAATTCGTCGTTCCTCTTTTTTGCACCTTGAGGTTCTGTTTTATTGTCAATTTTTTATCATCGTTTTCGAAAATTTTAATAAATAATCATTCATATTGTAATATTAGAATTAAAAAGACGGCGTTTCCATGCTATAATTGATTTATTTACAAAATAATTTCGTAAACAAAGTACGTTTTCGTGGCAGTGTAATACACTTATCTGTATCATATTAGAGAGAAAAAAAAATGGAGTCTTTTGTTTGATAAGTGCTTGGCAAGAAAACTGCTTCAGAGTAACACTGCACTAGATTTTTTTAAACCAAAGAGACCATCACACGCTTCCTTGATGTCGAATGCAAGGTAGCATTTTGACCACTCCTTCGGGAGGAATGTGCAGTCAAGGAAGTCGTCATTGTCGTTCTTGTACTATTTGGAGCACCAGTGGTACTAAAACAATCCTGAGGAATTGTTGGACACCATCCCAGGACCCAAGAAATGGCCTGTGTGTTACTGAAATTTTTTTTAAATGATA
Organism: Synergus magnus; assembly: GCA_032275165.1. Taxonomy (NCBI): domain Eukaryota; kingdom Metazoa; phylum Arthropoda; class Insecta; order Hymenoptera; family Cynipidae; genus Synergus; species Synergus magnus. The sequence continues at coordinate 9,954,151 of JAUESH010000040.1, forward strand.
AGAAACCAATTTTCCTAATTCCACTCTTTTAATAGGAAAAAATTAAGTTTACTTATTAAGTGTAATACCGATAATGATAATTATAATTACAGGGCACAGTGGTCGGGAAAAAAAAAATAATTTGCCAAAAGTCTTTTTTTGAAACTTTAAAAAAATGTTAATTACCTATTATAGTACTTTCTAG
>JAUESH010000040.1:9958551-9968565 GCA_032275165.1 Synergus magnus
ACTGAGTACTTTTGATGATCATATTTAGATATCGTGAAAGTTTGGTTGAAATGGTAATGAAAATTCTTCTACCGAGGATTCCTCCTTAAGCCAGTTATGGGACTTTTTCACAAAACTTTCTCATCCGAACATGAAGAAATATTGGCTGAGCATGCCAAAAAAGCATGCTAAAGTTTTAGCTACGAAAAACCAAAAACAAGTTGGCAAGCTTACATCTGCAGAGCGTGTAAAAAATGTGATTGTGCTTTTTTCAACGAGCGCTGGAGGTCAGTTCATACCACCCTTCTTCGTGCTCCTACGTTCCCGAATGAATTATTGACGCATGAGCGGTGCACCGAATGAAATTGTAGGTGAAGCTCAGCCAAATGGCTGGATGAATGCCGAATTATTTTTGAAATGGATGAAACACTTCGTGAAATATTCAAATCCCAAAGAAAAGGATCCTGTTCTTCTGATTCTTGATGGACATGCCAGCCATAAAGACTTGGATGTTATTGAATTTGCTAGAAAAAATCATATAAATATGTTAAGCACTCCTCATACGATACACAAGCTACAACCGCTTGACCGGACCATTATGAAGCCTTTCAAATCGGCTTATAATGATGCATGTGGCTTGTGGATGAGATCTAACCCTGGCAAAATAATCACTGAGTATGAGATTGCAGCATTAGTCTCTTCTGCTTTCACTAAATTTTCTCGAATGGATATTGGCATTTCTGGCTTTCGCTACAGTGGTATCACCCTTTTAATAACAACATCTTTAGCGATTTATATATTATTGGTTCAGACATGACCAATGTTACATAAACTCAATATTCAGAGTCAGCGTCACTGCTTCCATCTTCTCAACTACCAGAACTAACCAGAACATCTGGACAGTCAGAACTATCAAGATTCCCTTCTCTGCCACTAGAAATGGTACCTTCAAGTTCTAGTCAACTTGGTGCTCTCACACCTGCTTCTCTATCCAAACATTAGATTGTCGTTTCACAACAAGACATTCTAAATAGGAGAACATAACCTCAAAAAATTATACTAAGTTCAATTGGTGATTTATGATTAACAGAAGAAACCGCATGAATCGTTTCAAGTTCTCAATGAAATGGAGTTTGAAGAATGTCAAACTGAATGGAGAAGTGCAGATTCCCTTTAACAGAAACGAATCTGCATCATACAATTGATGTTTGGTGAAGTCCGATGAATTGTATAATGCAGATTACGCTCTTCATTATTTAATTGTACTGAATGGGAAGTGGGTGAGAGCTCATTTTGGATAATCGTATGTAAAGTGGCCATATTTGAAATGTTGAAAAGCGTGCCCAGCGTGCCGTCACGTGTGCCGTCAGACAAGAATGAAAACTGTTTTCCGGATATACAAGACGTTTTACAGGACGCTCATGTTCGCAGGACAAATTGCTCAAAAACAGGTCTGTCCTGCGAAATACAGGACGTATGGCCACTTTAATCGTATGGTATGTTTGGGAAGTTGATCTCATTTTGTAACCTAAAAAAATGTAATTGTAAATTCTATATTTTTACAGATCCTGAAAATAAAAAGAAGTTTATTATATTTACACGCATGCTTCTTAACATTTCCTTGTCCAGTTAGACCTAACCTATCGTCAGCAATCTGCCATTCCTGTTTAAGATACACATTTCATTCGACCTGAAATACGATTGAAAGGCGGTCAATCGTTTTTTGTTTCCTAGGTACTCCGACTGAGAATAAATTCTTTCGTAATTTCGGAACGTGCAAAACTTTCTCGATTCCTGAGTCATACCATACACCATCGATAAACTTTTTAATTCGCACCGTGCCTTCACCAGCGACGCTGCAGATTTGATTATCACCGAGTGATATTGTACCTCCAGTGTTATCCGTTTTGTAGTCGGTAAACCATTCACGTCGATAATTAAGCTGCCTCGAAGCGCCGCTGTCGATCAACCAGACCTCTTTTTAGTCGGCTGCCATTACATGACTCAACGTCCAGAGCACTTGAGCTTGTTTCGCACTTTTCGAATCCGAAGCGACCGAATTTTCACCTGTTTGCACTAGGAATGCGCAGTCGTGAGATTTTTCACTGGCATGACGCGGCTTACGTTTATTTCGACACTCTCTCGCAATATGTCCCATCTCCTGACACTTGTAACACAGCATGTCCTTCTTTTTATTTTTATATTCGGTCTTTTTATTTTCAGAATTCTTGGTTCCTTGCGGGCGTCGATTCCTCGACGTTACGGCCAACGCCTTCGAAGCGTCTTCGTCGCTGTTAAGTCTCACGTCCTCTCTGATTTGCCTCCTGCAAATTATCCAGAGTTTTTCGTTCGGGGTCGACACTATCCCACGCCACCTGCAGCGTACTGAACCTCGTGGTCAGACTCGCCAGAATTTTCGCCATCACTGTGGCGTCCGATACGTCCTCGCCAACGTCCTTAAGCTGACTAGCCATATTTTTCACCCTGGCTACGTGTTGTGCTGCCGTGTCCGTTTCGCTCATCCGATACACGTGAAACTTTTGTAGCAAACCCAGTTTATTTGTTGCGGTTTTTTGTTCGTGAATTAAACACAATTTGTCCACATTTCTGTCGCAGAAACACACGACAGCACACACAACTGTTGAATTTCGTCAAGATTGGACAGAATAATAAACTTCGCCGTTGCATTATCCTTAATGTTTTTCTTTAACGCGACTGCGTTTTCGGCTTCCTCGGCTGGCCTTTCCTTGGTCCCACCTACAACGTTGAGAACGTCATTCATGACGAAAAATGAGCTCACTTGAGCTTTCCAGCCCTGGAAATTCGTCCCATCAAAAGGCTTCACACCCTTCACCGAAATTCCAACTGACATCGCGAAAACTTTCTCGGTGCCGACACGCTAAAACCGGCACTCGAACAATGGCGGACTTCCATTCCTTGCCACGTGCAACTCCAGAGTTAAGGTGCAGTCCCATGTCGGCAGAAAACGTCGGCGTAAAGCAGAAACTCATCAGAGTGAAAAAGACGGACAGATCTTTTTCTCTCTTTCACTCTCATGAGTTTCTGCTTTACGCCGACGTTTTCTGCCGGCATGGAACCGCACCTTTATTCTCACAGCGTTCACAAACTTTTCTCGCAGTTAATGGTTAACTGGGCCCCTAACTTGTTAAAGCAGGACTGTGTGAATGGACTGAGAAATAAATGGAATTGACGTAATTAACAAAGCGTTTATTAGTTTTACGTATAATCTTAATTATAGCGTAGCGCGTGTTCTCTTTGCTCGATATGAGACAAGACTACTCGCAAAGCAACGGTTACCACCCAAGCTCACTTCGGGATACGAGAGCTGCCGAAGTTACCCGAGTTTCTCTAGATTCTTTTTCTATACAGTTACATAAAGAAAAGTGTGTTTGTACACTTGTTACAGAAATGCAATGAACGCAACTATTCTTAACAAGTTACTCTAAAAACATTACGAAGCGTAATCCACATTTTTATTACGAAATTTCCGAAATTGAGTGACTAAGAGGGAGTTGAAGTCAAAAGAGAAATGAAATTTTAGTTTGGTGAAAAAATAGTTTTTTCTGTTTATTTAGAAAAGTACTAGAGCTACAACTTTTTTATGAGAGAAAGAAGATGCGCAATTCAATTTAAAATTTAAATATATGTTTCAAAAATTGAAATTCGAAACATTTTTTTACAAGGTTTCAGAAACGAAAAGAGGGTTAGCTCGGAGAATCGCTCAAAGAAAGGGAAGCGTTTGAAGTGTTCCGCGAATTTCCCTGTTAAATGTCATTATATATCGTTATATATCGAAATTTAACGTCTATTTATTAATAATCGTATCAGTTCACTCACTTTCATGTAGCGATAATGTGAAGAACCTATGGGTGTGATTAATTTATAATGTTTGTTTCGTGCAAACCCTTCCACCGAAGAGAAAGGCATATTAGTCTCAACGTTTACAAGCTCAGTTAATAAAAGCGATGAGAAGATGGAGTAAACAAACAATCCAAAAAAAAAAATTGTGTAATACAGAATCCTGTGGGATGAGATTCTCGGGAACTCTGCAATTATTCGGATGTAATTGAGTAATTGAGTAATTTTGGTTCATTTAGAAATCATAAACAAATTTTAGAACTTGTATGATTTTTACCTGATAAACCTTGCTGACAGAGAATTCCCCAAAATTGCAGGAAATGTTTTAGCATAGATCTTCCAGAATGATGTTTTTTTACTCCTTTCTTTTTCATGAATGTTAGAAGAACAAGTGCAGCAATTAATAGCAGTATTATTCCGCACCAAGTTTGTATTGCAAAAGGCTTAAAGAATTAAGTAACTGATTGTGTTAATATTATTTCAATTAAAGTTGGGGTCGATATGTATAAGTAAACAATTTGCCACTACACTGAGAAACTTTCTATTAGAAAAATTACTAAAATATCCATGTGCGAGTTACCGGAGCTTAACACACGGCCCAGGCTTGGTCCAATTTCCAGTTTGATTATCATGAGCAGTGCTTCCAGATTAGCGATATTGCTTGGGAGCCTAGTCTAGTGTGTCTAGCTCCCTAAGACCATTTACCCGCAGCGGTAAGACGTCCAACCGTCCTCGCCGCTCTCGCAATTATCGCTATCTGCAGGGACTTCTCGCAGACAATGAGGACCACTGCCGCTTTTAGTGTGGTCCTCATTGCCCCGGTTATGCCGCTGAATATAAGCATCTGCAAGCGACTCAGCTTCCCTTGAATCATCTTGAACTGCACCCGTGGCAACCAGACCACAGCTGCGTAGAGTAGCCTTGGCTTTAGAACTGCTGAGTATATCCAAGCGATTAGTTTCGGCCCCAGTCCCCAGGTTCTCCCAAAAGCCCTTCTACATAAACAGAAGGTTGTGATAAACCTTCTACATTGCGCTTCGAGATGCTCTGCCCAGTTCAGTTTTTTATCTGGTTCTCAGATTTTTATCTGGTATGGTTCTCAGATGCGAAGTTCCGAACTCGTAAGGCCTATAAGAGTGTCCAGATGAGCCCCCGTATTCAGGATCACGAAGTTGTCCGCGTAACCTTGGGAGTAAAAACTCTCATTGTTCAGACATCGGAGGAGGCCATCCACGACCAAGCCCCACATAATAGGCGATAAGTCGCCTCCCTGTGGGCAATCCTTAGATGCCGTTCTTCCGACCCTACTGCCTCCCTATTCCGTGTTGTTAATTCTAATTTAGATAAATATACAATTATGTTTAATATAACAGTGTATATATATATTCGGTTTCAAGATCGATAAAATATGTTTGAAGGTAGGCTTGTGTGAAAGCAAGCCCTTCAAAGCTTGCGACACGTGTTTGTTTCTTTTTTTTTGTTTGCTGTCCCGACTGTAGAATATTGTGCTAACCAGTTAGTAACTGGATGCCCTCGGTACCTTCATTTTATTACAGTTTTTTGCAAATACTGCTTTTTTCTACAGATGTCAATCCAACAAATTTACTATTTTCTCCTACACGTAACAAAAATTCACCTTGGTTCAAGTAAACACATCTACTTGGCCGATTCTATTTGAGACAAGTTAAACAAATATATGGGGGATTTTTTCTCAAGTGTACCCACTTTTGAAGCCGATGTCATCCGATCGGGCTCAAACTTACATAAAGTTTAGTCCTATTGGGTAGTAGTTATCACACCAAATTTGAACGAGATCGGTCAAAAACTTGTCAAGTTGCAGGGGGTGAAAGTTTTGAGATATTCGTGAATATCGTGAATATTCAATTATTTACTTGTATGTAAAACAAATAATTTAGTAGATCAAGTAAATATTTTCTTAAGATGAGTAAATGAGAGTATGAATTACGTCTTCTTGAATTAAATACATGTAAATACTCGTCTAAAATTTTGCTTTACTTGATACAATATAAAAATTCTTGGTTCAAGAATATCAAAAGCAATCAATATCATTTAGGTTATATAAGCGTTTTCATTCCCATCTCTAAGAATGTCCTGTAGGTAAGTGGAATATCGCTCGACTGCTGCCTCGGAGACCCGTGTTCGATTCCCACCAGTTTCGTTTTCTTCTAATAATCCGATTTTTCTATTTCAGCTTATAATATAATAATAACCTATGTTTTCAGAATATGTCAATTCTAATTTAAATAAATAATAATAAAATTATGTTTAATGTAATAGTGTATATATTTATTCGATTTCGAGTTCGATAGAATATGTGTGTAGGTTAGGCTTATGTGAAAGCGACACGTGTTTGTTTATTTTTTTATTAACTAAAGTCAATATGCAAGAATCATAAATTCTTGGGATAAGAATATTATATATTCAAACTGATAATACATTTACTCAGTTTAAGAAAATGTACTCTTGTTCCATACGAATCTTCTCAATCATTTATTTTCTTGGACCAATCTCATATGGTATGGTCCGTATGAAAGATGACCAAATTCTTGATCCGAGAATTTTTTTCTTGATCCAAGTATTTTTTTTACGTGTATAAAAAATAGTTAATGGATGTAGTGCAGGCTTTCTGTTTTACTACAGAGTTTAACAAATACTTCAAACCTTCTTTAAAATAAATTCAATAGTTTTAGTTTTTATTCCAACATATTTTATAATTCAGCAAGTAGCTACACAGAGAAAATTTTGGGTGAACAGCGTTCTCACGTGGGACGCTTGTAGCACCAAACACAAGAGTGCCAGCACAACCACCAATTGGAACACTCTCTTTCTTAGTTTGGGCGACTAGAAGCCCCAATTCGAGTGCACTGCAGCACCAACGCGTCGGTAAGATAGAATTGGGGCATCTGGTTCCCCAAATGTTGAGCGTGCCGCAGCACTAAAGGATGGGTGACGCTAGGTGACGCTACGATACCAACCTTGATTAACTATCGCTCCCAAGATTTTTTTAGTGTTCGAGTTAGGTACTATTGAAACTAGTAAATATTCTTAAAATTTTCTTTTTGCCTCATTGTAAAGTTCAGATAGCAAAGTCTACAATGATTTTTAACAAAACTTACAAACAAAGGTTTCTCAGTGTAGATTTTATTAGGAAGGTCCTACTAATTCCGATTTAGAAAATATATTATTAATTAAACATCTCTTTGCGTACCTTTAAATATCCTTGTCGCACAAGTGTTACGGTTTTTGATGGACTCTTTATCAATAAACATAGGCGTGAACTCAATATGCTTCTTGTAAAATCGACAACATCTAGTCTTTCTTTTGTAATCTCATAAAAATGTGATGCAAGATCGGTTTGATTATTTACAAGTTGACCAATTCCACCATCCCAAGTTTTAGTGGTTTCATTAAAAAATCCAGGAGTAACAGTCTCCGTAACATATTGTATCTTGAAATTTCCAGCCTCTTCAAGAGCCTTACACACTTCATCTAAATAATATCCTGCCCACGGTTGCGACTACCGTGAAATAAATAAATGACTGTTAATTTTAAAATGTGACCGTCTGCGAGGAAAAGGACCTTAGGGTGACAAAATCGATTTTCATTTTTTTGATGCTATCAATATTTTTTGAATCGCTCTTTCATATTAAAAAATAATTAAATTTCTATCTGCAAAATTGGAATTATTATTAAGCTGCAAAGTAAGGCGTGAATCGCTTGTTTCGACGCTTGCGGATGACCCGAGAAATCCAGCCCCTCCACTTTCCACCACAACTTTCCGTTCCGTGTGACTAGAGACCTTCGGGCTGAGAACATGAACACGGAGCGAAAAGTTGTAGGGGTAAGTGGTGGGGCTGGATTCCGGAATTTTTCCCCCACTCTCTGCGTGCTTGAATTCGGCCGTATCTTCAATCGCTTCTACTGAAAAATTTGCCTGGTCACCCTAAGGTCCCTTTCTTCGCGGACGATAATAAATATATTTAGTTAAAGAAATGTCATAACTTATTACTTATATTATTAGTTACTATTTATCTAAATATGAATTACCGAAATGACGCTGATTCAGATTTAGGACATACGTCAGGTAGGCGTATGAATATTCTCCAAATTCTATTTCCCCTCATTTTTAATTTACAAAAAATCATTTGACCGAATAGCAATTTGTTATAATTTTTATATTTCCGAATTACCGTTTAACATAATATTTATGTTACCGAATTATAATTTGACATAATACACAAAATACATTTTGGCTCCAAAGAAAATTTTTCTTACCCTATGTACTCTTGTCACACGTAATACTTCTCCGTTCATTATATCCTTTTTCCTTCCCATTGAGTTTTTCTCAGTTGTTAGACTGAGTTTCCCGGTTTGTTTCGAAGTAAGTTTTTCATAAATGTTCCATTGACCTGCATCTTAAGTTTTAATTTATTTTTATTAAAATCAAAAACATTATATTTGAAAGATTGTATTTACCGTATAAAACTTACTTTGATTATGATGAAAGCGTAGGATTTTTGCAGATATCAGTTTGTCCTGTTTATGTACAGCCGAAATAGAATGTGTAACATAATCTTTGACTGATTGCTTGACTGATACAGTGTTGCTGATTATAAAGTATAACTGAAGAACAATCAAGTACATTGCTCAATTCATTTTGTTCCATAAACTTTATTTTCAATTTTATCTAAAACTGAAAAATTTTACTTCCACTCTCTATAGTTTGTTTATCATCCGAATTTTATGACGTCAATCAGACATTTTTTTAAAATTTTCTTATATTGTTACATTAAATACTAATTGAACGTACTCTCTAATCTAGAATCAGTGAAAAGTCAGTGAAATTTCACTGATTCCCAGTTAAATTCCACTGCCTAATGGGAAATAGGGTTGTTTCCAAAGTTAGATATCAGCTTTCCAATGAATGGATCTTATAGTTTATAAGATTCTAATTTTAAAACGTCCATAAAATATTTTTTGCATATTGTTTACTATTTTTAATTTAATGTAGAAATATGAATTTTCTAACACGATTTTGATTGGAGGGCCGATGTACGACTCAACAGAAAAAACATTTGAAATGCACCTTGAGTTTAGATTAAAATTATGTATTAAAAAATTATTTTATCTAAAATTGTGAAATAACCCTATTGCCAATGCTGACGATTGGCGAGAGATTGGCCCAACTTTGGAAGCCCAGTCTCCAATAGTGACCCGAGACTGGCCGCCAATATTGGTCCAATATTGGCAGATGCTTGGCGTGTAGACGCTGTTGCCAAGACTTAACATGCGAGTATTGGGCCAATATAAAGCCTGGGGAAAAAGTTTGCCAATAATTAATCAAAATTAATTAATTCATTTTTTATCCAGTTAGATTTAAAAAATTCATTTATTTTTTTATTTTTGAAAAATTAACAAATTCCTTCCAGATCGAATTGAGAGAAATTTTGTTTATCTTGCTTTACGCTACGTATTGGAAGGACAAGAGGTAATTGAGGAAAAAGTTCGTCAGCCGTTCTAAGTGAAAAATAGAATAGGCAGCCATGAGTCATTATGAGAACTGATGACTGATTAATACTTACACAACTAGCTCCTCTTATGTTTTTGCCGATCAATTTCTTTTGTGAGAAAGGGCAATGGTCTGACCTCTGGTGGAATTCAATCCGAACAACAAGCCACGCATGTGAATTTGCCTATATGCAATTCAAAATGAAATGAAAAAAAGGAAAATAAAATTGAAATGCATATAAACAACTTCACATGCGTGGCTTGTAGTTCGGATTCTATTCCACCAGGGGCAGACCATTGACCTTTCTCAAAAGAGAAATTTATCGGCTAAAACATAGAAGGAGCTAGTTGTGTAGTTATTAATCAGTCATCAGTTTTCATGATGGCTCATGGCTGCCTGTTCCATTTTTCATTTAGAACGGCAGACGAACCTCTTTGTCAATTACCTCTTGTCTCTTCAATACGTATATAGAGCAAGAGAAACAAAATTTCTCTCGATAGGGGAGAAAATGTTTAAGGGTGTAACCTAGTTGGTAGGCTAAAAAAACAAGCTTTTTTCGGGAATTTTTTGTGAGCATGCTATGGAAGATATTAATATGAAACTTGCAAGGGGTGATTATTAAGTCT
>JAUESH010000040.1:9968665-9986732 GCA_032275165.1 Synergus magnus
GTTTTTTAAAGTAATTTTGAATCGCGCGCCAAGTGCGACCAACCAGCGCGCAGCCCTAACGCAAGCGCAGTAGCACAAGGCGCCCACATTAACATCACTGGACGGAAGTGAAAACCCCCTTGACGTTGTCTCGAATCGAAAACTCTCGAAATTTTCGAGATTGGTGATTTTTAAAAATACATATTTGTTTATTTATTTTTATTGTTTTACTTCAGTGTTTTCGTGCTTTGTTGTTTCGGCTTCGCAATGTAATGAAATGTATCAAAATAACTATAACAGAATCACAATTTAATCCATTGAAATGGTTGAAACAAATATTCTTGAGAAGAATTCTAACCCTTCTCACCTCAAAATTCAAACTTTTGTTCTTTTTTTATTTAAGAATATATAGGGTATGTATGTATGTATATGTATTTTTGACTTGTGTTAGTATTTTTTAAGAAAATACTAACAAGTTTTAGTCTAAATAAAAAAAAAATTTGAAAACCGGAAATCAGAGTTCGATATTCAACGATTCGACTGACTCGAATCGTGATCTACAGAAATCAATCAGATGATGGCCTTCGGCGAACTTCAGTGCGTTTGCAATTTGCTGCATCCATGCCATGGTGAGAATTTCATTTTTTATACTCGCCAATGTATGAATTGCGGGCTGTGTTCTTCCGCAGAAAACTGCGCGATAAATAAAAGTTTTCTTGAAGTTTGAGAGACGAATGTGCCCTGGAAAAGCTACGTTACTCTTGTAAAAAAATAGAGCTCGGCCTCCACGTAGTTGACCCTAATAATCATGAATCTTCAAACACTCTTTCAAGACTTCAACCCCAGGTAATTTTTGCATTAAGATTACTTCCGCCTCTTTCACGGACGAATAAATAAATTATTTATTAAAAGTTACTTCTATTAACAAAAATTAAAATCTGTAGAAAACTTTCTTTTGTTATAAATACACACTTCAAAAATTTGTTTTCATTGTCGTCTCTGGTATTCAACTGTTTTTTTGTTTTTTAAACTGGAAACTCAAAATATAAATCTTGTTTTTATTCCTTTTTTAAAAATGTTAAAATTGGATTCGTTTGTCTAAAACCCAATTCTGATTCATTTAAAAATACAATTATTGATGAGTGCTTAATGAAATAAATATAATAGGAAAATATATTTTTTTAATTTATTATATAAGAGTGAATTACTCGAGTATAGTTTAATTATAATTTATATTTAAAACTCCTTTTAAAATAAGTTAATGAAAATTTTAAAGAGATATCTACCTACACGTTTTTATACGCTTAAGCCTGACGTCAAGTCTGACTTTTAAATAAAAATAAAAAATTTATGATTCCAGCAAATTTTTGGTACACTCATGTTTGATGGTATTTACATTGTTGTTCGCTTTTCGTCTGGATGGTTATATAGAGTGGAGTTATTGGTCTGTATTTAGTCCAATATGGTTTTGGAAAAGCATGGTGATTTTGGGTGCCACAGTTGGAAGTTATGTGTGGTGGAGACATCCCCATGCAAGATTAGAAGGAGATGCTTATGTACATTACAAGGCAATGTTGATTACCCTCGCATTGCACCTGATCTTGTTGATGTTTGAATTATTAGTTTGTGACAAATTGGAGTCTGAGAGACATTTGTGGATTCTTGTCTTCATACCGTTAATTTTTATCTCCATAGTGTCTATTGCTGTAAGTATAACAAATAATTCAAAATTTAAATATTTTATTTATTTCAGAAATTAAACAGTTTAAGTAATATTTAAACTATTTCAAATATACATCATAATCCTTAAAGAATAATATTTTCGAGTATTAACATAAAACAGGTTGCAATGTATTATTTTTCGTTTTAGGTGTGTATTTGGGCTGTGAAGCACGATCGATCTTTTGAGCTTGAACTGTTTTGTGCAGTTAATGTACTGCAATTTATATTCTTGGCATTAAGACTGGATAATTTTATTACTTGGAGTTGGGAGGTTGTGTTCGTGCCCCTTTGGGCTTTATTGTGTTTATCACTAGTAGCTGTATTATACGCGATCGTTTTTGCTGCCGTTTTATTAAGGACACCACAAATAAATGCTCGACAGAGGCGTACTTCTTTAAATTCTGCTCTCGCATACACCTTTCTCGTTGTACCCATATTAGTCTTTCAGGTAAGTCGTTTTTCCTTTTTTCACTTTGCATGCTTTTTTGACGTGATTTATGTATCTATAAAAAAATTACTAAACAAGAACAGCAATCTCTTTCATAAAGTTCACCTTGAGACAATTCATGAATTTTTTACGATTCTCGTTATCTTCTTTTTCTTAAATGTGACTTTTGTTTTATAAGGAATTTTAAAGTTTCGCTTTTACAATTGAACTGTTTTTAGATACTAAATTTTTGATAAAAACATGTATATTTTTTTTTTTAGGTATTATTAGCAAACAAACTTGATGGCGATATTTCGTTGCACTACACGACTGTAGCTGCACCACTAATATTTTCTCACATGACTCTAATATGTATGTCATTTGGGGCAAAGGGTGGCAACAAATGTAAGCACAGTTACTTTATCTCTTAAGAATAATTTTCTGCTTCCATAAAATTAGCAAGCTTAAATTTGACAAATAAAAATTAAATTTAAAATTATTTCCAATCTATAAACAAATGAAACAATATGAAACCTTTTCTTACAGGGTGGTTTGGAATAAGGAAAGACTTTTGCCACTTTCTGTTGGGTCTATGTCCTCTGTTGCAGGAGTATGGCAACATTTCTTATCAATCAAGAAATGAACAAGATCAGCCGCCTTCTGAGCCAATGGTTTCCGAAAAAGGCGAAAAGCACATTAAGAAAATCGACCTAACTAAACCTGTTGTGCCTATAGTCTCCATAGACATGCCCGATTGATCGTTCTGGCTTGGGTACTTGTTTTAAATTGAATCTAGTTATTCTGAAACGATTTTCATTGCAAGGCTGCAATGAAAATTCTGGTGCTCGAAGTTGCTGTTTAAGCACTTCAAGGTGTTCGTTGGTGGATTGCAGAATCCAAGTATGAGAAATTAAATTTTACAAGTTGAAGATGTATGAAGAAAATTCAGTTCACTTATCCATGATTTAAAACCTAGATACCAATAATGTATTATTCTAATACATAAAAAATGTTAATTTTGCAAAAAGAGACAATAATTTTTAGAAGATGAAAAATTCTGTTATTTCATTCAAGTATTCGTATTTTAAAGATTGTTAAAGTACTTCAGACGTTTCCTTTCAATTTTAATTTTTTTAGTTTTTGTTGTACATAAATCATCGGTTCTACAGTTAGAAAGTCTTGAACCGCAAATTTAAGTTCGCGCCCGTCCAATTAATTAATTTCATTTATCAGAAAACACTCCAGTGATATTTTAAAGAGAAATAATTAGAGATGTATCTAAGATTGTTTTATAACAATTAATGTCGCTATGTGCGAATATTATTGTCGAGTACTATTTGAATATTGTGGTGCTAATTATAAAAACGGTAAGATCGCGTTATATACGTAATATAAGGCTTGGGAAAATATATCTTAAAATTTCAGCTATTATTTTATTTGAAACTGGAATTTTATTCCATTAACTTTTGACATAAATACTTTTCATATTTGCATTTTCAATTATTGAAATGTTCGGGAAATTGCTTATTGAATATAAACTTGTCTCAGTAAGAAATTCGATTAATTGAATGGAAAAATATATATTTTATATTATTGATTACATATTTTCTTTAAAAACTCGAGGGAAAAAGGTGATAAACGTAATTGCTAAATGTTTTAATTGAAAAAAATAGTGTAAGGAAGTTTAATTTAGACACTATCGACAATCATTAAGTTTATAAATCATTAAATCTTATCGTTTATTTAACCTCAGAATCATTTAAATGAAAATTATCCTGATAATACTCGATGCCTTTTTTTAACAAAACATTTTCATTGAATCCTTATGATAATTGTTATACGCTGATATTTCTTCGCTTCCAGTTAAATTTTATATTTGACCAAATGAATGAATAAATATTAAATTTTTATATGCAAGAAAAATATAATGTTACGAGATTAATTTAATCACCAATGTAAATATGTTATCACGGCTTTTAGGTGTAGATTTACATTCTTAATAGATATTTAAACTGATTTGACAAAATACGTGATTTAAAAATCTAGAAAGCAGTTCAAAAATCTATATTTAAATGTCTAATCGTTCATTAAGCATCTGCAAACGGCCAATAAAAAAATGAAAAATGTTGTTTCAATTCTGCAAATTGTTCAAATGTGGACTTAAAAGCGCAAAAGTTTTCTTTGCCTATCCAAGCAAACGTGTGATAATTGGCTTTATTGAGAAACAAAACAAGAGTAATTAGTAATTAATAATTACTCCTTTTGGAAAACAAGACTGAATGCCTCGCATCGATGATGAATAGTATTACTAATAAGCTAAAAAAAATTTATCGGAGAGCAGCTCGATCGATGATGAAAACTGATTGCGAGAGTTTTATTGTTAACGTTGCTGGATATCATAGAAATTAGGATTCAATCATTTATGAGATTGTATCATAGAAATGTACATACTCTGTTACATATATCATAGTGCCATCGTATATTTTATTGGTTTAATTATATACTATACATATCTGCTGATTACGATGGTTGGCTAATTAACAATATTATTTTATTTTGTATGAATTAAGCAGAATGGAAACAATGATTATTATAACCCAATAAAATTTATATTTTTTGGTACCCAAAATCGTCTTAAATTACTTAATGCAATTTTTGTACATCTTATTCTCCATTTTTTTTGCCCAAGTGCTAAAGTGTTTTCGTTTTCACGAAAACTGATCTGTTACCTTCAATTTTACAAATGTTAATCATGACACCGATCCACTTAATATAATCACAAGTGTGCGGGTATATGCGCTGGCACGAAAATGTATAATCAAGTTTTGTATCACAAAAGGCTTTTGCTTCATTCCATGTTTAACATCTTAAACAAATATTATGAGTAAAATTACCTTCAAATTATAAAGACTCATTTGTCAGTTATACACGTAAGCGATTCATTTCTAACAAATACGTCGGGTGATTCTCAAGAGTTTTTTTTGTGCTCGCAGAACGTATCGAGAATTTCGAAAATATTATGCTGAAATTTTTCTTTTACATTTTTATTTCTACACTCGTTTTTTGCGAGTGTGGTGGGTTTTGGTTTGATCTTTTTCAAGATGATACTGATGAAAATGCAACGGAATCTTCAAGTGAAGACTATTTTGATGATCTGGTTGAGTGGATATCAAAATGTTTCCTGGGATTAGGTACATACATTTCTTATAAGTTTTTAAAATAACTCAAATTTTATAGTACACAATTTCATGTAAAATACTTTAAATTATTTGACAGATCCAGAAAGTGAGAAGCCAGACTCCTCACCGCCAGTGATAAACCTGACAAACTCTGCTGCAATTAGTCCCAACTCGGGGCAAAAAGATTCTTCAGGAAAGGAGGAAAATATTTCTGCATCAAAACCTATCCCAGATGTTAATACTAAGATCGAAAATCCACTAGCAGTGCTTCAAAATGCATCTTCTTCGACCGAAACTAAAAAAGGTATCTTAATTATAATTCTAAAGTAATCTTTTTTCTGTTAAATTTTAATATTTATTATTTTTTTTCAGAGGAAATTGCCCCTGATAAAACTGAAAAAAAGACGGTATAAAAATTACAAATAATCTGATGAGATGAAAACAGTTTGAATAGAAGCTAAACAGTTGATTCATTCTGTAATACATTTAACGGACGGTAAATGAGTGACATGTGCCTTTTTTAAACTGTACGTTATCAAAATAATGGAAGCCTATCCGATTATTTTAAGACTAGACATATAAATATTGTTGTAAAATATTTGCAATCTTATAATTTTTGTAGGTATTTAAAAGTTTCGCTTTCAGAGTTCATTCTCTTATCTTTATCGGGGCTTCCAGTTATCAAAGTTTCTCTTTTTACATTAGATTTCACATTTTTATTATGCAATTTTCGGTTCTGAATTGAGTTCTATAAAGTTTAAAATTACACACGTTTATAAACAAAGTCAGATATAGAACGATAAAAATGTCTTATATGTGATTCTAATTCTTGAATAGAATATAATGAAAACTTTGATAAAATAAATGCAAAATAATATGTAATAAAGAAATACACAGAAACAAAAGTTAGAGAGTTACGAATGTTTAACGGTTTCACTGTATTAAAATTGTAGAAAATAAAAATTGCATCCGAGATAATCGTCTTAAAAGAAATAAATTCGGTTATTACGATGTCTGCGAATGGTACAATAATACTTTCGTTTTATGGATAAACTAAAATTTCCTAATCCATTGTGAAGGTTCTCAATTGAAAATTGATTAAGAATAATGTTTTCGAATACATTTAGCGATAGTCGAAAGTTGCATGTTGCTCGTGCCTTCGTAGATTGTTCCAATTTTACAGTCCCTAAAGAATTTTTCCTGAGGGAAAGAAGTAGTGAATCCAACTCCACCCATAAAGTCTATACATTTCGCTGTTACTTTTAAAGCAGTTTCTGTAAGAATAAATGAAATACGTTTAAATTCAGTAATAATTTAAAAATTAAATATAAATTATAATCAGTCTTAGGAGAAATTTTATTTTAACTTTAAAAATGCCTTTTTAAAATTGTTATCAAAAATACCTGAGGCCCATAATTTTGCCATGGCAGCTTCTTTCATAACATTTTGCTTGTTGTCAACTAATCTTGCAGCATTGTAAACCAATAATCTCGCGCATTCTAATTCCGTAGCGACTTGAGCAATTTGATGTTGCATAGACTGAAAAAAAGTAAAAACAATTTCAGTAGAATTCTTATTGCTTGTGTATTCTCGAGAGAAATTATTCAAGAATTTTTACTTATTAACTATTTGTACCTGGAAAGAAAAAATATCTTTTCCAAACTGTTTTCTCTCGAGTGTGTAAGGGATGGTTGCATCCAAACAACCCTGGGCAATTCCAATCATTTGTGCCCCAATCCCAATGCGACCTTCGTTTAGAAATGCTGCTGCATATTTATACCCCTGTCCATATTCTCCTAATATGTTAGACTCAGGAACCTGAAGAATAAAAATATTCAGTCTGAATTTTTTAACAATGCAATTTAACGTTTATAGACAAAACTTAATTGTTTTTGATGGAAATTAAATTTCTTATCTCTTACCCTGACGTTCTCAAAATGAATCATACAAGTTCCAGAAGCCTTAATACCTAATTTGTCTTCTGGTTTAGCCACAGTCACTCCTGGCGAATTGCGATCCATTAAGAAAGCAGTAATTCCTCGATATCCCTAATAAAATATAATTTAAAAATAATAACTAAATAATTCCTAGAAAATAATTTAACTTTAGAGAATCTTACAGAAAAAAATTCTTACATCTGCAGGATTGGCATTAGCAAAGACTATAAAAACTCCAGCGATATCAGAATTTGAGATCCACATCTTACATCCATTAATAATATAATCACTGCCATCTTTCTTAGCAACAGTTTTAAGAGAAAAAGCATCAGATCCTGAACCTGGTTCTGTTAAACAAAAACTTCCAACCTGAGAAAATAAATTTTGTTTTTATTTTTATGCGCCTAATTTAAAAAAAAAATTAATTTTAATATATTTAGTTTATTAATATTATATTAGGAACTTACGTCTGTTTGAGCTAGTTTCGTTAAATATTTTTCCTTTTGCTCCGCTGAGCCTATTTTCATAACTAATGAATTGACTAGAGTGTTGTGAATATCTACAAAAGCTGCAACAGCTCCGTCCACTTTTGCTAATTCTTCTACTGTCAAAATGGTTGTCATAAAATTACAGCCACTGCCTCCATATTCTGTTGGTATTTCCAGTCCCATTAACTAAAAAATTATTTTTTTTAAATTATTAACTTTTTTGGAAGCCAAGAATCTTAAATACAAAACTTATTTAATGATTAAAGTTGTTGAATTCAAATTCAATAAAATGTTGTAGAATTTTTCGTACCCCATTTTCAAATAAGGATTTTACAAGACCTTCGTCCAGTTTTCCTTCCTTTTCCATCTTTTTCACAATGGGGTCAATCTTTTCCTTACTTAGTTTGGCCACTGGAAAGAAAAACATAAAATGTCACAATATAATAAATTATTCTTAAAAACCCAATTTAAAAAATGAAAGAACAAGTTCTTACCCGTTTCTCTCATCATTATTTCGTCATCTGTGAAATGAGTCAAAGGCCCAGGACATTGACTAAGCGATGCAGTCAAATGCATCTGGGAACTCTTCATCAATTTTCGTAGTATCTACACAAAGGAATAAATTTACGTTGTTAGAATCTATCATTGTAAGACAATAGGAATGATAAAATTGATTGATAAAATTGATTAAAAAAAATTGATTGACCTAAAAGCTATAGATAAATATTTTATACCATAATACTTATCAAAGTATGTATGTATTATCAATTTTTGAGTATTATAAGTAGACATGACAAATTTTTATTGATTGATAATCTATTCTAAGTTGTGAAACATCTGGGAATTAATAATATTCAGATAAGTCTAAATTGATAAAGACGAATATAATTTTTCCTCAGAAATAAATATTAAAATTTACTTTGACAGTTTAAATTAAGTTTGACAGATTTCTTGTTCCATAAAAATAAACCTTTCATTCCAATAATTATTGAAAATAAAGGAACATTGATAGAGAATTCGTAAATGCTGTTTAACAACTCACAAAAAATTTTATTGTATAGGTATGCACTGCTCGTGAAGAATAAAAAAAAAAGGAAACCACTTTTTTCCAGGAATAAATTACAACTCTTACAAGTAATATCGGAACGTAAAGACCGGATGTCATAAAGATTACATAAAGAGATTGTTAGATATGGTAAAAATTTTATAAGAAAGAATATTTTAGTGCTAGAAAAATAATCAAAATTAAAATTCATGAGAGTCTTAAATTAAATTAGAGAAATTGAAGAAATCTTAATTTCTAAAAAAAAAATGATCATCTTTGCAGATCATAAATATCAATATTGCGTTAGGAACGCCTAAATCTACATGTTGCAGAAAACATTTTTTTTTATTACTGTTTGCCTAAACTATATATATCATGGAATAAGATTGTCACTAAATGGAATGAATTAAAAATGGAATATTTCTCTGAACGTATTCAAATGAATTCCGAAATGAACCCAGGAAAATATTTCATTAAATGAAGAAGATATCTCAGATTTTATCAATTTCAAATCATAATTCTGATTAAATAATTGTAATTGTAATTATTTATCTAGAATAATTACATTTGTTTACATATATTAGAGAGGAGATGATCTAATCTTAAATTCTGAGAGGGTAGCAATCCCCGATACAAAAATATATGATACAATATTAGTAATACATTAATACAATAATAATATATTAATTATTAATCCGTAGAAACTATGACCATTTTTCAAAATGCTTGGGAATTACGAAATAATCATTGGGTTGAAGTTTCAGACGTCCAGTTTGACGATTTTTTAAAAATTTATTGGAATAAAAGTAACAAAAAAAAGTTCCCAAAATCCAAATGCTAAGAGATTTTGATTGATTTTAGGGATTTAGAGAGATTTTTAAAAGAGTTGAAAAGAGTTACCAAAAGGTTTTCTTCGGAGATTTCACAAAATTTCAAAATATTTTAACAGATTTTAACGAATTTCCTCCACACTAAAATCCTTGAAATTTCCTAAAATCACTTAAAATGTTTTTAAATCTCTTGAAAATCCTTAAACTCTCTTGAATTCTTTAAAAATCCATTGAAATTCCTTACAATCACTTGACATTACTTGAAATCTCCAAAAATCCCTTGAAATTTCTTAAAGTCACTTAAAATCTGATGAAATCCTTTAAGATGTCTTGAAATCGTGTGAAACTTATATAAATCTCTGAAACATTCTTTTCATAACTTTTTTAAACTCTTAAAAATCCCTTGAAATCTTGTGAAAACTCTTGAAAATCCTTAAACTGTTTTGAACTCTTTTAAAAATCCTTTGGTTCCTTAAAATCTCTTGAAATCCCTTAAAATTCCTTAAAAAATTAAATAAAAATCCTTCAAATATCTTGAAATTCCCTAAAATCACGTTAAGTCTCTATGAAACCCCTAAAATTCCTTAGTCATTTGAAATATCTTAAAATCCCGAGCAACACCGGGTAAATTTCTATTAGTAAATAAAAAAAAAATAAAATTTTTTTGGGAATTTTTTTTTGATATTCTCAATCCAATAAATTTCAAAAAAAAAAAAAAGTAAATAAAAAAAGTTCGTCAAACTAGACGTCGGAAGCTTTCAACCCAATGAAATAATTTTCGAAAATATCTTGAGGGCTAAAAATCTAGTGAAAAATTTAATTAATCGCTGCTATTGTCAATAATACTCACTTTTGGTGAAATCTTCTTGATCGAATTCATATCGTCTTATTTCAGTTTTACGTGCTAATCAATCACCACTCAATTCTCTTCGATCCCACTTGAAACAATTGTTGAAGACGACTGCTTGATAACGACTGATGGGGGAGAATAAGAAACAGATCGTTACGCAATCCGAAGAAAAACTGAAACAGAGATCGGTTGAAATAAATAGCTGTTGTCTTCTTACAATAACAGATTTATTTACCTCGAAATACATTCGGTTATCAAATAAAGTATGTTATCGAAAGGCTTTCGCAATATTAATCTCAAGCTTACAATTAACTAATTTTCAATTGCAATTGGTTTTATCAAATCTGATCGTGATTCACAATTTGTGGATTATCAGACTTATTTTCGATATTGCAATATGAGCTTCTGGGTTAATGTGACAGAAATAAATTTGTGTATTTATACGTTACTCTGACGAATTTTAGCTTCATCAACATACAATGTGATAACAGAATTGTAGAAAGCTAAGAATTCAAATCCACACGGAAGTTTAGGAACTTAACATTTAAAAAATGTTAACAACATTTTTTAAATGTTGTTAAAATTTCAGTCAATAATTTTGTAAATTAATTTCCTACTTTTTATTTTTTTAATTTTTGTTTGAAGAGAATGTCAATTTTACAACCATTGAATAAAATTTAATTTTGTATTTACAGTATTTATATTTGTTCTAATTTAAATGTTCAATTATTTAAATTGCATAATTTTTTAGTTACAAGGAATATTCATTTTGAAGCTGATTCTTACACAGTGGGCAGCCTTCAATTCTCAGAGAGGAGCCAATTATTTTGGCCGATTTATTTGAGGTCAATAGCAACTTAGCCTCAATGATACATATGATATATAAAACCACTTTTTTCAATATTTGAGTCTCTAAAAGATCAACTAAAAGATCATATAGAAATAGGATAAGATAAATTGAAATTTGATTGCTTACGTGACAAAAACTCGAATTATCATTAAGAATTTAAAAAAATAAAATATTGTTTTCTAAAATGTTAAACTGATCACATTTCTGCAAAGTTTGTTCTTGCTACATATTTACTCAGCATTAAAGTTGAAGAAATAAAAAATTAGGTTTTTATGTGTCTGACTGTCTGATATCTCTTACAGCTTCTAAGAGAGTTAATTATCTCTTACGAAATTTGTTTTTGCTAATCAAGCAAAGATTACGTTTTTCAGTGTTGCAGAATTGAAATTCATTTAAAAAAAAAAACACAAATTTTCCTTTTAGTCATGATGTTGGCTATTTATTTATCTTTAAGTAAGTTAAATGAAAAGCAATGATGCTGTTTGTTATTGTGAATTACGAGGATTTGTCTCTGGAAATTTTATTTCTTTTATTTTTCACTTTTCACAGCTATTATTGCTACATTTTGTTCTTATAGGATTGACATTATGAAAAACAAATTATCGGTGTAATAAAAGTGAAGTGAGATAAATCTGACTCGAAGCATTGATAATTAGGTAGTTCAATTAATTAAAGAAATGTTAAGCAAATTTACTGACACGGATAAGGAGCTTGTAATCATCGCTCGGGGTATATTTCTTTCATATCCAGTTGTTCGATAATGCCTTAATTAATGTTTCATTATTGATGATTTCTTTATCAAAGAACCGGAAGGAAGTTATTTTAAGTGCTGCAAAATATGCATATCTTTTTTTGCATTGTTGTAATAAGAGGGATTGCACATACAAAGGCATGAGATTGATGACGTAAAAAGAAGTTTTTCTTGCGAATTCTACAGATAAAGTTAAATTGATAATAGAAATACACATCTATATATGACACACAATCAAATATTTCGGCTAATTTTGTAAATATAATAGATCAGCTTTCTTAGAATCAGTTCAAAGGTTACTTGCTCTGAAAAAAGATATTTAGTGTTTACTTTGAACAGATAAAATAGTTTGTTCCTGTGTTCTTAATTCTTCACCAAATTTGTATGATTTTAGAAATTGCTACATATTTAGTGTAAACCTATTTTTAAAATATTTTTCATTATAAATAATTTCTTTAATATTAAAAATTGATATAATTTGTAATTTCACTAACCTGAATTTTATACAAAATAACTGAGTGAAAATAAACGCAAAAATACGAGGGTAGAAATGTTGTCCTCACGATGGTGACTTGAAACACTGAAGTCTGAAGACTGATGGACCGGTTTATGGAATTTACGAGCAAAGGTGGCTAGACATCAGAAGTTACGGTGGTTCTTAGTAAATATGGTGGGGGTATAAGAATGATGGTTTCAAATTCAAACTGTACTTTGGTTCAACTGTAACGAGCGGATCTAAAATCTGCGAAAGTCTACAGGATCAGGATTAGGACTACACAATTAAAATTAGTTAATCTGTGAAAAAATGTTAAAAAAGCGCCTTTTGAAGAAGAGACTCTAGAAAAAAAACTGCTTCAGAAATTTGAAAGTATTCAATACTTGAGAATCTGATCGCTTCTAACTTTATAACTACTGAAAAAAAATATAGTTATTGACCATTCAACATTTCTTAATTTTTAACATTATGGTTCTTATAACCGTATAAATAACAATTTATATTACAAATATATGTATATCAATCATAGAGATTTATTCAAAATAAGAGATTCAATTAAAATTAAAAATTACGTGTACGAAAACACATGTTAAACTATAAATGCACAGTAAGATACAATCACAAAAGTAATGGAATAACTGAAAATTACTAAAAAAAAATCTTGAGAAATAAGATGAGTATTTTTGCATAAAAAAAAATAAAATTGTAACTTTTAACGACCTTTGCTATTGTGTCGTTTGATCCCTTCGTTTCTAGTGAACTTTTAGTAATATCGATGTATTTATATTGAAGTATCTTAATTCGCTCTTGGTGAATGTTTTATTCAAGCTGGAATCACTTCAGTTTTATTGTCCTTCGTAACCAGTTGAAGAAGACTTCCATTTGAAGGTCGCTCTTCTTTCTGAGCCCATTTCCAGAAAAGACTATGAATTAAGAACAATCAATTAATAAAAAATATTTTTCAAAGAAATGGAATCTAGATCTATTTTGATTACTATTTAGTATTTACTAACTTAGAAATAAATTCCAGTGGTGTCCAGGTAGATGTGTCTGCTTTTGGCATCCACTTTCTGTTCATTGGAGTGTCCAAAGTTACAGGTAAAATAGAAGCAACTAGTGAGTCTGAAGGCATTCCACTTCCTTCAGCTGCTAAAGATTTTGTCAGTTGATGAACTGCTGCTTTTGCCATTCCATAACCGATCATTCCTAAATTTTTAATAATTATTAGTATTACTCTAAAAAATTAGTATTTTCAAACTGAAGTATTGTTTAATTTTTCACTTTGGATAGTTAAATTACCAGGAGTTCCTTCCAATGCTGCTTTAGCTCCAGTTAGGGAAAGAAAGCCACCTTCTTTTAGATGTTGGGAAGCGATACTTGCAGCAATGACAGAACTCCAAACACTTTGTTTCCACATCAAGTCACTGTTTTTCGTGAAATCTTTATTAGCTGCATTTCCTCCAGCCCACCCACCAGCAACACAGATTATTCCATCGACTTTGTTTCCATTGAGAACTTTTGTTACTTGAGCCAAAATATCTTCTTGCTAAGAAAAGAAAAAATAATCATAAGTTATTTACTTATTTAATTCTTGTAATTGTTGCCATTTTTATTACCTGTTCTGTCCAACTTTGGTCGGCCTTGACAATCACATTACCGTCTGCCTCTTCATTTGACTTCATATCAATGGAGCCAACCCACTGAAAATTCATGCAAATCTTTAAATATCACATTAATAATAATAAAAATAATAATAATAATAATAATAATAATATAATTAAATTTATTAACGAACGTGATTATATGGAAAATATGCAACACATCATTAAATCTTATATTGACTATATTTAGAGAAAATTAAAGCTATGATCTGTATGCGGAAGAGCATATATGAGTTCAATGACCAATAAAAAAGTGTCGTGTGATAATGTTATTTTGCTACATCATGGAGTGACAAAAACGAATGAACTCAAAGAGATAGGAATTCAATTATTGTGTGGTAAAATTGAATACATGTTTGTTATCATCGTAACTCAACTTTGTTGAAAAATCTAGTGATTATAAAGACCAGTTTTATACTGTTTGTGATAAGATCAGTATATAGTCGCTAGTATTTGACACATATATTTCATTTATCAGAAACAATAAGAAACATTGGTAAAAAATCTTTAAGGAAGTAATTATTTTAGTATTTTATTATCAGTTACACTCGTACCCCAATCCCTGGCCGGCCTCCGGGGTAGACGGCCAGCGATCAGGGTCAATTAAAATGCGACGAGCGAGCACTCTCAGGTAAAAGCTCAGGACCGTATATATAGACTCTGAACCCAGGACCTTAGTATTTGCACAATCTTTCAAAAATAATCAAAACATCGATGCAAATATATTGATAATGTACATATGCAATGCATAATTATTAATAAATCATGTAATTAACTATAATGAGCAATTTATAAAATTAAAATTGATCACCATTATGATAAAAAGTATATCGCTACTGATAAATTTTGTACTTGAATTACAATAGAATAACAGGAACGATTTATAAAAAAAAAAAGATATATTGTTTAACTATGTCTATGATTATAAAATAATGAATAAAAAAATAGTTTATATTGATGAATCGTATTATTATTGGCTAACTTTTATGAAGATTTATCAGCTAGCACAAATAATCATAATTTGATCAATTGAAAATAATGAAGAATTAGCAATGAGTTATATTTTTAAATATTGTTTACAAAATATTTATGTATGATGCTAAAAAAATTTTAGTTCAAAATATTGAATAAACAAACAAAATTATATTTTTAATCTATTTATATTTATTAAAGCAATTTTTTCAAAAATTTGTACGAGTCTATATATTACATGTTATAGAATCTAATAAGTTCTAATAGTAACAAAAATTAATTAAGTAACAGTCTTTTACAATGTTTTACATCTTCGACAAGATTTCACGAAAATTTGTACATATGTATCTATGTATGTATCTATCTATGTATCTATGTCTGGAATTAAAGGCAAAGAAATACTTTATATATTTTGAGAATTGCCAGTGGCATTTCTTAAAATATTTTCACATTTGTTGTAGTGGAGAATTTGAGATTTGGAACATTGAACGTGTGTCATCATCCAACTTTTAAACTTCAAAAACGTCCATAAAATATTTTTTGCATATTGTTTACTATTATTAATTTAATGTTGAAATATGAATTTTCTATCACGATTTTGATTGGAGGGCCACTCTGACGTCAAAGGGGTCGGATTTTCCACCAATCACAGCTTATGTGTCAGTGATTCTCAAATAAATGCTCTCAAAATTGGCTGCCTGTGCGCGCAGCGCCGGAGAAATGCTGCCGTTGGTCAGAATTTGGCGCACGATTTAAAATCGAATTAATTTAATTCGATTTTGAATTGCGCGCCAGATTACAGCCAATGGCAGAATTTCTCCAGCACTGGTTTCCATCAAAGCCACATCGACATATTGATAATTATAAGAGCCTCTGAGTCACGTGATATCCACGTGACCCCAATTTGAATAAGTGTTTTCCTACTCTCAATTTTTAATAATTTTTTTCTCTTGAACGACTCAACAGAAAAAAAATTTTAAATGCACCTTGAGTTTAGATCAAAATTATATATTAAGAAATGATTTTATCTAAAATTGTGAAACAACCCTATTTATTGTTTTCATTCTAATACATAAGTGAAACTCCATTTAGTCATTACTCAACAAGGTCTTTCAACATACTAGAAATAGAAAGTATTCTTATATATAGTTACGTAAATCTGATACATTTAATTCATACTGCGGTTAAGGTTGTTGAAAGACTAGGTAGTTTAAATTCCTGAGTCCTTTAATTTTAATTCAATATATGTATAAGCTAACACTCGCACCAGAAGACACAGAATTCAATTTATCAGAATAACCATTTAGATTTCATTTTTTAATAATAGGAAATTTATCTAAATTATTTTAATTACTTCAAGATGTACCATTTTTGTTTAAAAAATTGATTTATTTAATAAAAATGGATTAATATAAAAAAATATACCGGGTGTCACAAAAGTCCCGGGACGGCTGGATATTTTTTCATATTTTTCAGGGTGGTCAAGGTCATTCTTGAAGTAACTTTTAGCGGGGAATTCAATGGTGACCTTTATTTTTATCTTGACTATGACCTTCAAGGGTTTTTCAAGGTCAAATTTTTTTGTTTTAATTTAAAACTTAATTTCAAAAAAATTTTCCTTATGACTTGGGTACATTATTTGAATGTAAAATTTCCCGCTCTATCGATTGCCGATGTAAAAAAAGGAGGTTTCCATTTAAAAAACAAAAGTTGACCATCAAATGATCTTGAAGGTCATCTTCAAGGTTAAAATAAAGGTCACCATTGAGTTCCTCGTTGAAAGTTACTTCAAGAATGACCTTGACCTCCCCGAAAAATGTCTTACCTGAAATATCCAGCAGTCCCGAGACTTTTGTGACACCCGGTATATTCAATTATTTCATACTTAATAATCGTGATAATTCACTTCATAAATTATAATATAATTTTTAACCAAAAATATACCTAATTACACATATGACACTAAAATTAGGATTGCCATTACAGTGATAACCTGTTGAACATAGATAACTATAGCCGGTGAAAATAACGTCTTGCTCAAAAGAATATGATAAATATAATAATTATAAATGAACAATCGTAACTCGGTTGTTAGTGCTATTTTAAGATTAATACTTTCCATACATTTGCGGCCTTGTAATGTTAGAAAGAATCATTGGTTAAGATGCATTGAATGTTGACATTTCATTGATTTTTAATAGTGATAACACACCTTACGAAAAAATTGTATAGTTTAATGAAGAAACTTACCCATTTTTTAGATTTAAATAAGGACACACATGCAGAACCAAGGGCTCCTTTGCCACCGTAGACAAAAACACGTCCTGCTTCAAGTGCCATTATTTGATAAATGCAAAAAGCGATTGTTGATTGCACAATAACAAGCCGGATTCTGGAGATTTACCATGGACATAGGAACGAAAGGGGTGACTGAGCAACTCGTTGCCTGGTTGCGGGACGGAAGCTAGCAGAGGGGAAGGCCGCCATCTTGGGATGTAAAATGTTGAGGCGTAAAGAGGCCCGAAGCTCCCGAAGAGTTCCGAGGAGGTACGAAGAGATCCTAAGACAGTAAGGGCAGTAAGGCACACAATATTTCACTATATTTCGTTATAAAACTTATTGTGCATATCTTTTGCATTTTTCATAAAGTGCATATACTTTTTCTAAATTATTAATGAGTTTAATGAATTTAATTTTATTAATTATGCACTGTTATGAACATTTTCGTGTTCCTTGTTTAAATTTCCCGCCGAGACTGTACATACTAATATGGTTGCTTCCAGTTCCCCCCAAGCCTCAGATCCAGATCGAGCTAGAAATTTACCCCCTCCACATCTACCATTTTATCGAAAAAAAGTAATTTATTAAATATAATGTGGG
>JAUESH010000040.1:10006398-10017832 GCA_032275165.1 Synergus magnus
ATCGTTACAACATAAATGTCTAATTTTTTATATTAAAATATTTTTATCGAAAATAGAAATCCCGACCAGGGCCTCGTCAGAGCCCTATTTTAAATAGGGCTAAATGGGGAAATTTCTGCACGGGAGGTGGACTCTTTGAAACATAATAAAAAAAAGCCGCATTAAAATATCTGGTTTAGTTTAAAAATACCAAATGATTCACTTTGGAAATATATTTATGGACACCCATAAATTTATTTATTAATTTTAAATGCACCTCTGCAAGGCTTTTTTCAGCCTCATCGGCAAGTCTAGTTTCTTCTTCAAGTTCTTTTTTTAATTTTTCCAGTGTTTCGGTTTGTTTCTGGCCTCTATGAGTGTTTAAAGCTTTAGCATCATCGATACCCATTCTCAGTTGTTCCACGCGAGTTTGAAGACCTTCCAGCTCGTCATTGAGTTCATTCACATAACTAAAGAGAGCAAAGTTCTCCTCTTCCTGCTTCAGAAAATTAGCAGCTAGCTTGTCGATTTTGTCTTCTCCTGAAAAATTATGCACTTATATAAGATAGTAAATAAAATTGAGAAACTTCTAATACCCTTTCACTTTATTTAAAAGATCAATTCGGCACATTGCAGAATAATTTTATAAATAAAAACTCTGAAATTGCTTATACCTGTAAACTCCTTGACAGCATTGAGGATCTGTGTATAAGAGGCAACTTTATTCTCCATTTCTTGTTTTTTCGCCAATTTTTCCGTTTCTTTTTTAGTGTCCAAATCAGTTGTCTCCCGGAACTGACCTTTCACACCGAGAAACTCCTGGAGTTTCATCTCATTGTCCAGAGTTCGTTGAAGCTCGCACATTTCAGAAGTATGACTTTTCAAATCTCTTGCACCTCTATTTAAAAAATTTGGATTTAAAGAAACGCATAATTAGTTGTCAATAATAGTTCAAACCGGAAATATTTTTCTAATAGGGAATTAAAATTTAGACTGTAATTGACCATATTATATAAATTAACTATCGACTATTGATACATCAAGTGGGGCGATTAACTTTGATTAATCTGAATGAATTAATTAATTAGTCATTTATAAATGACTTGATACCACTTCGTTTCTAATTTCATCGATTTTGAAATATCGTTTACGGAATGGGATTTAATTCCACGTATAATTAATGCAAGAAGAAGCCAACGGATGTCTAATCCGTCAAACATCAAAGCACTTCAACTTTCGCACTATTTATGTATGGCATCGAAGCACAAAACAAAGGAAATTAGATGTAAATAAAAAGGGAAAACTTCGCTAAAGGAAAAGTGTAAGAATTATACAACATATGTAATTGCATTAATTGCAAATTGCGATGTTACTATAGATATTATTATTATTATTATTATTATTATTTTGGGTACTTGTAGGAATTTAAAAAGAAAAATGGGTTGAAGGAAGAGCAAATTCACCTCTCACGAAGAGCATGTATCTTATTGAGCTCTTCATCTCTCTGATTGAAAGCGATGGTTGCTTGTTCGATCAGATCGTTTATAACTTGCTTGCCAGAATTAAGTTGACCAATCAGTCTGGACCAAAGGACATTGAACTGTGCCCTCTCCTTCAGAAGACTGTCAATTTCATTGCGCAATTTGGCATTATTTGCTACCGTCAAATTAAACCTTTTCGTGACCACCTCGAGCCGGTTTTCCAGTATAGAAACAAACTTGTTCTGCTTCATCACTATTTCCTTCGATTGAGCATCCGTGCGAACTTTCTTCTTCATAGCATTCACTTCCTTCGAGACCTGTAATTAACCTCCACCTTTGCATTTAGCTTGCGCGAATCCTTTAAATTTGTAAATCTACTGAGAATTTCTTAAGAACCAAAGCAGGAAATTTCCCCATTAATTTATCCTATCAAACTAATTAATAGCACTATAATTTACTATTACTAGCAACTATGATCCGTGCGCTATGCGCGCGATTAATTTCTCGTTTTTTACACTCCTTTTGCTAAAAAAATTCAGGGGATTCTAAACAATTTCAAATCGAAGGATTTTAAAATGTTTTAAGGGATGTCAAAAGTATGGAAAACAATTCAATATTTTATCCACAATAAAGTGTTCGATATTTTCGAGATATATGGGAACAATCACGTTTTTTAGATAGGATTATTATAATTACCCAATGTAAATCTTAAATAAATTAATTAAATTTGATATATTATCGCGGGGGTGGACAAAAGACTATTCCAACATTTTTTCGTAATGAAAATAGAAGAACATAATTATATTTAATTAGACCTTAATAATTTGTTCCTGCAGTTCAGAGATATGTTGCTTTTCATTTGCAATCATCTCTAAATATTTGGTCCTTTTTTCTAGAAGACACTTCAATTGGGCCTCCATAGCTTGATCTTTTTTGGTATTTGTATCAGACTTGGATGCCTTAATGGCTAAAAGGAGTTCAGCCTTTTCAAACTCAAGACGATCTATCATTTTCTGCTGATTACGAAGCTGCAATCGAGCTTCCTCTGCATAAGTTATTCTGTCGTTTTCCATTATCCTGTATTGTCTTTTCAACCTGGCGAGTTCCGCCTCCGCCATCGTTTCCAACTCCATCTCATCTTGAACCTGATTTTGTTGTCTGTAAGCCATCTTTAGACGATATCAGGAATCTATTCAGTCTGTTTAAAAATAGAGACAGTTTTAATTGTTTATTTTCGGTTCAACATCTTTTGGAATTTTTAAATTTCAAGTTATGTACCCTTCCCTGTTTACAAATGTATTAACAACCACTGACTCAGTGTTTTGAAAACTATTCTTTAATTATAGAATATTACTACATTTACGTGACGCATTGAATAAATAGAAAAAAATCTGAAAGGTCGAAGAAAATCACTCGTGCCAGAAGGAGTGGAACATTGATGTTCTCATCGAATGAAACACTAACAGCGAATGAATCATATTCATGAGATTGACTTGTCTGCAAAAATAGATATCTGAAAAGTGAGTCTGGCAACCCTTCAGTGTACTGACGCAAATTTGATGAAAGGACTACTTGTTCATATCTTTTAAAAGGGAGTCAAGTACTTCCTTTCTTCTTCTTTCGCACACTGAATCCCCATTTACTATCCAGAAAAATTCTGTAGCACAATGTCAGTAAGAATGTACTTTAAATTCCCAAATAAAAAATATAATAGACAAGAAAAAAAGCTTTCTTAAATTATTTTCTTTACCCTTGGAAAATATATTGTGAACAGTTTTCAAATTTTTATACAAAATATAATTGTCATTGATTTTAATATCGTTTTGACCATATTAGTGCAGAAAAGTATTTCTCAAAATTAAATAAAATACCAGTAACCTAAAAAGATTTTCAACCTGTCAAAGGATTTTTGGAAGATTGAGGACTTTCTTCAGAAATGTTGAGAAATTCAATAATCTTGGAAGGATTCTAGGCCTGAAGTAAAATCCTTTGAAGACAAAGTCCAAGGAAGTTAATTTTTGGTACGACATTTGAGATAAAACTTCCGACACTTTGAACAGCCCTACAGCTGTACTACTGCACCCCCATTGAAGTAGATTTCCGGTTGCCAGGCATTGCAAGGCAGCCATGGTACGTGTCAGCTGTGATCGTTGTTGCAGTCGTTACTAAGGCAACTTCCTGATTATATGTGATTATTAAAATGTGTAGAGGGCATTACTTGTTCAGGTGTATAATTCATTTATTTTTAATTTTTATTCGTTACAGAATAATTTTTTATTGTAAAACTCTGCTGTTCTTTAATCATTACTCGACCGTTAAGATTTTTAAGATTTATGATGAAAATACATGAGTTTCTTTACGAGAATGAAAGATAAAGTAAAAATTATAACAAAAATAGAATGATAAAAATCTACATTTCTTCTGTCAGAAGTTAGCATGTGTTCTCTAAACCTGAATTAGTGAAAATGAAAAGACGGTCACTAATTTACTTTAGTGAAAAATTCTACTAATTTTGAGTCATTTTTGACTAGAACTTTAGTGAAAAGTTGAAAAATACAAATAAAATATAGAAATACAACTAATAATTAGTAAAAATTTTCACTAAAGTAAAATAGTGACCGACTTTTCATTAATTCAGTTTTAGAGAGTGAATATTACGTCATATTTATTGCGCACTACTGCCTGAGCAACTTTCAGAATAATGAATGAGTTTTCTGAAATAATTAATAATGGTAAAAATCGTTATAAGCCATAAGGTTACGAAATAATTCGTTCAAAGAGAGGATAATTTATGGGATTTGATTAAATGGTAATCGGAAGTTGGTAATTTTGTTTTCACAATTTATCCATACTTGTATCTAAAATCTGCGAAGTTAAATTATAAAATCTTTCAATTAGTATATGACTATTTATATTAATGCTTATTTGCCCTTAGATCTCTCATTAGCATGCAAGATATTGGAAGATTATCAATAAAAAAAGAAATAAACTTTGCTTTCAACCTATCGATTGATGCTTACTTTGCCCTTGAACTAAATTTTTGCCATCGATTTTTCTTTATAAACACAATGCAGAAACCGATGATTACACTATAATAAAATTATAAAACAATATGTACTTCTTGTTTCATGCTACATGTATTGAAAATGAATGATTGCCTGAAGAAGATAGCTTTTAATTTTTTAATGTAATACTTGAAAACCTGAAACATGGTTACAAGTGCCCAAAGTCAGGTGACTTATAGATGGTCCTATTTCCAATTCTTCATGAAATCCATATCAATCTTTGAAAGATCTAAGAGCCAAGAGGGTGAAGTCTTAAAGAAAATATCTTGGCACTGGGTCAAGGAAAAAAAAAGGGACTGCGGGAAGGGGATGATCTATAGGAGATTGTTAGTTAGTCTAGTCTGGTCTAGCCCCAGTCTAGTCTCCAATCAGGAGGGTGGAGGTATGTCTTCTGCAGGGTTTTCGCTCAATTCCAGTTTAGATCTCAGACGGTTCTTTACGGTCTGCAGTTCGTTGGACCTGGAATCTTTGAGTATAAAAAGAGCCACTACCACTGGTGGGGCGTTAAAGCCAAGGAGAAGGGAATCGAGGAGGGGGCGATAGCGGCTCGTTCCGGGAGCAGGGCACGATTCCGTAATATTTATTTTCCTCTCCACGTCCGTGACTCACTACCTGGCCGACTGCGGCGCCGCGTGCACCTTCTATTGTTCTTCTGTTCTTGTGATCGACGCGCGTGGTGGAAGTCGTGGAAGTAGAGTCAAAGATATTGTAGAGTATACCAGTTAACGCATTATAGTGAGCCAGCGAAAGACACCAACCGTCACCAGTCATCAATAACAACGAATTCCCGAACTACGGTTCACTTTCAACCGATCCCAACTCAATTCTTAGTGACGTGCAGCATAAGTTAGGAATCGAACCGGAAATAACGACAGCGGCAATGCACCAGTGTTTACGAATCATTAAGGATTCATTTGCAGGTGCGGCTCGATCGATGTGACCAAGCAGCTACCACCTTACAACTCAGTTTTCGTTATAAAATAAGGCAGTTAAAAAAGTGACAGTTCTCTTTTTGGAATAAATAAACATATGCTCCGGTTATGATGTGGTTTTAGTTACGTTATATAGGACTAAGAGGTGCATAACGAGTTTACGATTTGATTCATATAAAAATAAATGGTTGATACCCAGTTTACGATTTGGTTTGATACAAAAAATGGTACCTAAATTTGTGGTTTAGTTCTCGTTCAGAAAAGGTAGCTACAGACAGATTACGATTTGGTGTTCGTCAAAAAACCTTTGGCGCTATTTGCATCGGTGACCGCAGGTGCTTGTGTTGCGGAGCGGAATAAGAATTTTGGGCCACAGGAACTTATGCCCCTTTTCCTAATTGTAGACGACGTCACGGTTGGGGCTAAATCTGGAACAATGAGAATAAATGGGTTCGCGAAGGAACAGCGTCTCGCGTTATTGCATCACCGGTTCAATGTCAACGCGCGAGGAGTGAAAAGTTGAGCTTCCGGCGACGGGAGTTAATGACGGAAACCTGTTTGACGTGATCTGTGATCGGCGATCAAACTACGCGAGTGCCAGTGCTTTGTTATTGTCACAGGATGATGTTTTTTACGAGTGTTCTGAGCTTACCTGCCAGTGCAAAAAGGTGAAGTGGAATATTCATAAATGTTTACTTATCTTATTGTTATCACGCGGTATCAGCAATCAAAGCCCTAAGTGATGTTGAACACGGGACGAAACTCATTTCCAAGGTTATGTCGGGGCATTACCTCCACGCGAAAAATGAGACGTAGGTGAGCCGAGGAAAGTTGAAAACCGAGCGTCACCGGCTCGAATGCACTAACAATCAACCTGTAATCGAGACGCCCACTTGCTGTCGCAAAAAATATTAAACTATCCAGTTCTCGTAGCGAATCGAGAGCTGGTAGTGATTCTTGTTCCATTCGGAATAAAAAGTGGGAGTTTTTTTTCCATACAGTCTGGCAAAAATGCTGCCAAGGAAAGATGGACAACTGGAGCCCTACGCCCTCGAGGATATGATTTCTGATCTGCAGACGAGGAGGAATTCTCTCGACCATGATGAGGGAGATCCTCTGGAATTGCTCAAACAGAGGGAGAGGGATTTGGTTCTTGCTGCGGAATTGGGGAAGGCACTTTTGGAAAGAAACCAGGAATTAACGAAGCAAAGTGATGCACTTGCTGAGGAATATGCGGCCAAATTGGAGGTGAGTTCATGGGAACTATATAAATTGGGAGGGAGAGCCCAAACAGATTCAGGGTACATGTTTCGAAGGCAACCAGCTTATTCCACTTGTTGCACCTCCCTGGGTTGAAATGGAGTTATTGACGTGAGAAAAATTGCATTTACACAGCATAGATGGAATTGAAGGATTTAAATAGAGTCCACAAATTAAATTTCAAAGTATAATGAATATTTTCATCTAAATGTGATTTCTGAAATAATCATGTGTTATTTAATACCAAAGTTTTCTAACGAAACTTTACGGTTTCTTACTTTTATCAGCTACTAAAACAGACGGCATTGTTGCTATCCTTATCTGCTCTTATCTGATTTTGGGACAGAATCTTCCACAATGTGTCAGTGTGATATATTGCTAAACTGATGTTTATGCTTTATATGACTGATTTTGTATCGTATCTCTAATAATCATGCTATATCATTTATAATTGGTCTGTAATAATTTACATCCATATCATCAAATTTAATTATCAGCCGCAATGCATTAATGCATCTCGATTGTCATTGAGAAGCTAGATAATCATGAGAAATGTTTTAATGGTGACTTAGCGATAAGAGAGACGTTGTAGAATTTGAAGCTTTAACTGATCAATTTAATGCATTTATTTATGAATTTATGGCAGTAGACTCATTTTTATATACTTTATATATATTATCTTTTACATCTGTCCACATTTTTCTTATTAGCTTCACACTTCATATTTTCTTTCATGCGAGATAATTCACTTTCATAAAACCATATGTTCTGGAATGGTAGCTTTTTATTACAGAACTTAAATTTTTCAAACCACCCTCCTATCATCGTTCTAAATCTATAATCGAGTCTTCAAGTCCCGTTTAGTCGCGTTCTGAACATCTGGTTCTGCTTCAACTTTGCAAAGCAAGATCAACCAATCTTTTACTATTTTAGTTTCCCTACAAAAATTTTAATAACATAAGAAAGTAATCTTCATCCAGAAATATAATTGATGAAGTTGTAGCTATATATCCATAATCTCTTTGATTTTTTTTTGCTTGAAAAACATAGCTATCTCTTTAAAGTCCTTGCAGTTTATATAAACATTCTTTACATCTACACAATCTTAAAAAATTTGAAAATTAGTTTGTGGTCTACAACAATTAAGAAATTGCTGGGTTGCAGCCTTGCACTTTGAGTGGGTTAACGATAAACCTTCTATGGCATCCGATTAGCCTAATTCCTTAGTTGGACCATTGAGCTTCCAAGGAAAAATTTACAGATATTCCAAATCATTTATATAAAAAAGAAAACTCTTAAAGTTTCCTAATCTTCAATACTTTTCCGTTCATCAGTTTCAATGACATAAAAACAAAATGATTCAATTCTCTTTAAATGATTCTACTTTTCTTCTACTGACTTACAAACATAAGTCAATTTCTAGTATTGATCGAAGTAAGTCTATAAAAGCTCTGATCTGTTGGCATGTTCACTGCGCATTCTAATTCGATTAGGTTTCCCAGACAGTTAATTACTCACACGATGATGTAAAAGAAGTTCGATAGAAATATAATATTGTCTTGATGTATGTCAGGGTCAAGTTCGAAGTTTGATTTCTCACCGTAATAAAGGAAATTTTAACTTAATCTAGCGATTATAATCAGTAATAGAAATGCTCTTTTTTTGACACTAATAATTTTGTTTTCAACTCAATTAATGTGATATTATTTAAAAAAAGAAAAGGTGACAACTGCCCATATGCATTTCGATGCTTCTGACGTTTATATTCAGGGAATGAAGGTTGAGTCTGGAATGTTTATGTTGAAATCGTGTCCAGCATATTGATTAGTGTGTTTTTAAATCCACTCCCATTCTCGAAAAAATTTCTGAGAAACAATTCAAGCATAATCAAATATTTCAAACATTATACAATGTTTAATCGTTTTCCATAAGGTTTGTTTTATATACATACCATATATATAAATCCTAGAGATTTTTAAAGTTTTATAGGAAAAAGATGAAGTCGTGCTTCGGCGAAAGGATAAAGATCTGGAAATGAAAAATCTGACTGGATTCCTTTTCAAAGAGACGTAAAAGACTCATTACTGTCCAATCTGAGTGCACTTACAATTGCTAAACTTTCGAGTTGCATTGTGGAAAGTGAATCGAAAATGAATGAAAGTCAGTCCTACATGTAAGTCTAATATTATACGTTTCTTTTGGATATCGCTGGAATCTAGCCACCTAGTAACTATAACTATATAATTGAACGCATTCGAGTCCAAGAAAACTACAATAATTACGTTACAATTCCCTAAGTTGTTTGGCACAGTTCACGGTGGAATGCGTTTCAATATGCAAATAAAATTTTTACCTTATAAAAATAAGCATAGTGGAAAGGAAAAACACATCTGCAGTTTAAATGTATAAGAAAAAAAGTTACTCTAGAAAAATAATTTCAAAAAACATTAAAGTAGACATTAAATGTTAATGAGGAAAGTGGAGATGTCCGATGGTTGAAAAATCTGTAATTTTTGTTATCTATTCTTAAGATAAGATAGAGCTGAAAGTGAATGAGAAATGTACCTAATTGTAAAGTGAAGAAGGAATTGATTATTATGCTAGATTTGAAAGAGCATGCTATTTGATAGAGTAAGTTCTATGTTCTTTGTAAGCTCATAGTAGATTTGGATTCTTTTTCACGAGCGCCATGAAAGCGTGGAAATAAGCCACTTGAGCAACATAGAACCCGAAAGACAATGCCCGGCATCACGCTCTGCCTATCTGTCTGCTTGCTTACCTTTCAGAATTCTCCTATCACCTCGATTTTGACCCTTACCTCATAAACAGACATGTTACATTATATTAGTTTCTTTATTTGATCATTTCTTGCTATTGCATAACTATTTTCAAGCATTCTTTAGTTCTTTCTCACAAAAACAGCAAAGTGATGACCAAAAGTTAATCACAGTGCACTTACGTCGTGATGAGTAATTGAAAATTCGTTCTAATTGCATCTTTTAGTTTCTCCATTAAAAGTATATAGGGCCCTAGACAAGGTATTTTCGTATTAAAGTTTTCAACCCGAACTCTGACCATGTTTGCACATTTTTAAACCAGTTGATTGATGCAGTAAAACGTATTAAATATGTCAAAAGAAAACGTGATAATATTAATAATATAATATTAATGCGTTCCAATTGTTCTTGTGCCATTTCCGGGTACTTAAAAGCTCTCCTTCTCTCTCTCTGAGCAGGTGCTGTGTATAATTTCATATTCGCGGTAACGCGATGAGCGTCGCGTGACGAGATCGTGACTAGGAAAAACACATGTATACATCATTTTCTGTCAGGCCTATGGAAATTATAGAGAATTTCGTGATATACCAAGAGTTTTCTATCCATTGCAGATATAATATTATATATTATGTGTTACAAAATAACAATTTGCATAAATTTCGTGCTATACACGTTACAAAAGGTAAATTAAGAGATAAATTGTTAACTGTTCTCATATCAATTTTATATTTGGTAACTCGTCTTTTTTATTTTGACATGAATATTAAAATGGAATTTAATTCTAGGAAATATAAAAATCCTTAAAAAAGTCAATGAAACTTTTTTTTTTCTAAGAAAAATGAGGAATTATAGAGTTATGATTCTGTGGTGCAGCAATAAACAGGTTACTAGTACAGTAGGACGCATTAATGTCTTCTCACTTTTGTTCTTTGGGACAATAGTATAGTGAAAACAAAGGACACAACTGGAAAGCTAGAGATGTCAAATACTCTGTCATATAAAATTGGGTAAAATTCTCAAGAATATTACCGAGAATATTCTCATTCCGGAGAATATATGAGAATTTTCGATTTTCAAATATACATTGCAATTTATTAAGTAATTAACCTTCGAAATCCCTTATTAAAGTTCGTTAAGATTTCTTAAAACTCCCAGAAACCTCTTGAAATCCCTTAAAATCCTCAAAAACCACGGGAAATGGCCGGGAATTTGAAATCGTCCACTGAATCGCCACTCTGTAATTGCATCATACGTCCTTGACAAAGCCGAAAGCAATCGTTTACTTGATTCTTGCCTCGGTATTGAATTCGTATTGCATTTCTTCGCTTCTGACATAAAAAGAGTAGTACCCGAGTTTTTCTCACTCGGTGTGTTCAGTCATTGAAGATAATTAAATAATTTACGACAGAAAATGCCCAAGCGTACCTGGAAGTTGTTTAATTAAGTAAAGTCCGAGGAATTAGGTCAATAAATGCAAACGGAATTAAGTAAAATTAAGCAACTCTGTTACAAAGGTAATATTAAAAAAAAACATTGCTTGAGGAAATCTGCACAAATAGTTATTTTTAGTAAACTAACAGTTTGGGCTTCAAAGTAATTCTTTAAAAAATTAGATCATAAACTTTGAAGTGCAAATGGGTTTTGAATTTTTTGGGACGCGCGCGCCTTTAATAATTTTATGATCCATTGATCCAGTAGTAAAATAGAAATATTTTAATTGAATACGATAGAAACAATGGGACTAATAATATTTTATTATTGAATAATGTGCATAATTTTAGAACATTTCATAAAATTTTAGTCGATTAAATGCAGACTGAAATTTTGGTCGAATATTTTGAGCAGTATGTTTCTAGTTAAATCTACAGTCGAGCCTCTCAATAGGGCGCCTTCTCCTCAACTGCGCTCGAACGTTACCCCCACCTTCTAGCCTCCGCGTT
>JAUESH010000040.1:10034299-10057094 GCA_032275165.1 Synergus magnus
GAGAAAAGAGTCACTGAGAATCAGTGGAATTTGACTGGGAATCAGTGAAATTTCACTGATTTTTCACTGATTCAAGTCTAGAGAATACGTGGTACTTATTACGTGTGAACTCGATCCATTTAGTAGTATTATAAATGCAATGAATAAGAATCATTTCCTGTTTTATTTCAGTAGAATCGATTCGTTCAACGTCAATATTATACGAGTACAGTACAACGTACGAGTACAGTTTAATTTAACGGCGAAGCAGTCACTCCAGCTTTTCTTCTTTTTTCCTCTGTTACTAATAATTATCAGTCTGAACCAGTCCTTCAAGAAGTCTTTATTTTTCATTGACTTTTCTTCATTCAGTAAGGCTCGCGAACATTCTACTCGAGACCGGTATTATTTATCTGGCTGCAATAAGAAAGCAATTTTGTTGAAGGATGAAACAAATTAGTCACTTATCGTCAGTAAATAATAATACAAATTCATGATTACCAACTTTTAGAAAAATCTTTCGAGTGGTTTTGATAAGATTGTTGAGCTGACAAAATCCAGAAAAATTGAAGACTTCGTAGAAAAATGTCATAATACATTCATTGGTCAGAATGGAAACAATATTGGTCCATTGAGATAAATGAAAGCGACTAGTTTTATGCGAATCTAAATCGATATTATGAAAAATTAATTTACATGCGTAAGACCTACGTATCGCTTTACGTCAAGAAATGTTTTTTTCACAATTAAAAACTATTCTACTCGATCAGTGCACATCTGCTACTACTGACGCGTTTATCAAATCTTTTCTGAAGAAAATCCATCTCGCAAGGTCTAAATTAAAAATATTTTGCTGAGAACTAAGAAATATTTGAAAAAAATATTAGAAATAATATGGAAGAGTATTTATCGAAATCTGAAGATGATTTACTTGCATTTTTCGCTTAGAGGGCGGTAGTTTTCTGAAGAGGAGGGAGGAAAGAGTGAAGAAAGAGGGGCTGGGGCATACTTCAATTATACCTAAGTGGTCTGAAGCACCATGGTCAGTCCACGATGAACTACTGAAAAGGAAACTTTACGAACAAACTTAAAAGTGGCGTGTTTCCCAAAGTGTGCAATGAAATCGGTTCCTAAAAATTCTTCGCTTGTTTAACAACTCAAAAAAAAGTAGCAAAACATCACTTTTCTTCAAGGTGATACAACGAGTCTGAGCGTTTTAATTATTCAGATTTTTAAAGTCAGTTAAAAAATGAAATCAGGGCACTTAAAAGAACTTGTTTTGTAAATATTTAAATTGCATAGGAAAAATATTATTCTTTACAATTTTCACGTGTATAATTTTCTAGACCCTCCTAATTTGGATCTTGAAGCTTAAAATTTGAATTTAAAAAAATATAGTTCTGTTTCAATTAGTGACAGTTTACTAAACTCTCTCTGTGAAAAGATGTAAATTATTTAATTTAGAGGAAATCTGCACTGAAAATAATAATG
Organism: Synergus magnus; assembly: GCA_032275165.1. NCBI lineage: Eukaryota > Metazoa > Arthropoda > Insecta > Hymenoptera > Cynipidae > Synergus > Synergus magnus. The sequence continues at coordinate 10,035,770 of JAUESH010000040.1, forward strand.
AGTACAGACAGATTGTTAGTTCTTGACCGGTTTGAAAGTCATTAAACCCCACTGATGTGATTTCCTCTTCAGCTTGCTGGCGCAGATCTCTCGACTTCAGAGGATCTTGTAAACTTCACTAATGAGAGAGTACCGAATATGAAGGTAAGTGGACCACCAAATTTTAGCTCATTTAAATCCAATCAAATTTTTGAAAATTTGAGTCGGAAATGAGAAAGTAATTTGAAAACTTTATCTAAGTGTTTGTGAAAGATTCTTTAATCTGGATTGTTAAGTCCAGAATTTAAAATGCAGGGTTCAATAATCTACTCAATCAACAAGAGAAGATAGTAGCAAGAAGTAATCAATTGGAGGAAAGAAAAAGTATTAAAGACGTTAAGAGGAGCTTCCTAAAATAATCAATTAGTTTCTGATTGGACAATTTACGAAACAAAGAAAAAAGATAAAAACGATTCTATATCTAAATGAAAGCAAAACTACCACTTTTATCAAATTCAAATAATTAATAGTGGAAGAAAATAAATCATAATAGACATTCTGATTAAAGCAGACTGAATCAATGTTGATCAACTTTATCATTGATGGAATTCCCCCAGATATTGAAAGAGCGCAAATTACAGATTGATTGACACATCTCTAATCAAGAGCGATGCACTTTATAGAAAACTTCCTGTTTTATTAACTTTCAATTTCATCAATAAATCGTCTTACTCTAACAAAATAATATTCTATGCAAATTAAAACTTTTCAGTCAATATCGATTTAACAACTAAATGAAACCAATTAACGCATTTAATTCAATTTTGGACATTTTGTATTGTTTAAAAACAAAATAAAAGGGAATCAAGAACAAGAATTAAAAAAATTTTTTTTTTTTAAATTTACAAAGATTTTGCAAGATTCTTGTGAAATGTAAACACTTGAAAATTTTCCCGAATTGTTGAATTTCCACTTCATTCGTAATAAAAAGATAATTGTAAGAAGAATAACAAACAAAGTGTAAATCTTTTCAATAAAAAAAAAGTAGCTAGCGAATTATTGATTAACTTTACACTTTAATCATTGATAAGTTTTCAAGTTCACACGGTTTTATCAATGAAGTGAATTTTTAACGTGTACTTGAATAATCTTATTCACTTATTCCAAGATTCTTCAATGGCTCTAGAAAATTATCAAATGTGCAAAAATCAATCTTTTCTGATAAAAAAAAAAAAATTAATAAATCAGATCTGACGTAAAAATTGAATTCAAAATTTATCTCATGGAGACTATTTCCTTCTGCTTGAAATGAAGTAATATTTTTTTATTTTAAGAGTCTCAAAAGTTTTAAATTTTCCAATTTCAAATTCAAAATCGGAAAGTTATTTCAATATTTTTTAGATTTCAAGAGCATCCTTCCAAATGTTCTGAATATTTTGAAGCAATTCGACATTTTTAACTACACGTTTTCAGTTTGAAATCATTTAAATTTAATTTATAATATTTAACGTACTAAATTGTTTCCTACCATTTTCAAGTCTGTAAGAAAAAGTCGAAAGGAAACAAAATCTGCTTTCCCTTTGGCAATAAAAACTAGTTTTTTCTCTTATTCTCACAAGAGATTATTATGTGTGTTCACCCTGATTTTCAATGGGACTTTTCCTTTTGGTTCTAGTAACCTATAAAGAGGCTGCTTGCAGTCAGAATGCATTCAAGGTCGGAAGACCTCTATCCGGAAGCCGCTGAATCAAGCAGTCGAGGGTTAGTATTGAAATCAATTAAATCATTTAAAACAAGCTTATTCTCTGCAGCTGCAAGAATACCAGGTCTTAGTTATTCATAACGCGATGTCTGATTCTGCCTCTTGTTAGATCCTATAAAACGATTAGACGTGCATCCATTAAATCACTAACAACACAATTGTTACTTCTCACTATTATTATTATTACCCACAATTCAACTATGAGAATTGGATCTTATCGTTCATACATGTATATGTAACTCACAACAGTTTTTTAGAATCAAAGAACGATTTCCTTGATGTATGGATAAATAAATTATCTCTTTTAATGAAAGAAACCTTTATTTGATCCGGAAAATCCTTTTTTATTTTTTTCGAATACTTCTGTGAACGAATCTTTGAAATTAATATTATTTATCTCACTGTCAGCATTATAAGTTTCATTCTAGAAGTTGCTGTGTAATCGATATACGCCAAGAAGTCATTTAATATTCGGAATTTTCACTTCGGACGCAATAATTCATTAAAACCTACGCACACAAGTTTTCTGATCGATTATGCACTTACGAGTACAATTCCTTTCAAATTCCAGCTCATTTTCTTGCATTTTCATTACTTGATGATAGGTTTCAAATTGGAAGTATTCAAAATTAAAATATACATTTAAAAACGCGCAGAACTGCAAATTTTAATTATTTGTATGTTAATTAGAATATTTATTCTCTATTGGTTGGATATATGTAAATATAAAATATTATGCGTTCAAACCTGAAACATAATTACATAAACTGTAAGATTGATGTTGACACAAGTGTGTATTTCAAATTATTTCGCATTTTGCGAAATTGTGAAAATTAAATAATTCCTTAATTTTAAAACTAGTTTCACTTGATAATGATAAGACCAATTTACTGATAAAATGCTCTACTTATGAAACTGAAAATTTGTTTGAAACTGAATCAAGTTACCTTTGAATGTGGCTTTAAAGAAATTGATGGCCGAACTTGAACAATAAAAATGTATTTCCATTCAATGAAAATTGCAGTGATGTGTTAATTATCCAGTCTTGAAAAATGTCAGTGGAATACGAGAAAATGAGACTAATGACAAATAATTACAAAATCTTGCAAACCTGGGAGTTATTTATTTCATGCTTTATAAAAAAGTGCATGATGGATATCATCTTTAAAATAATTAAGTATTGACTATAATTAAACAATTTGTTTCATTGAAAAATCTAATGTGTAATTTTTTTCAGGAATAATCCGCCTCTATATTCACTATGTTTTCAATTTGTGAAAATTTATTGGAGATCCATTATCATCATACTATGGCCACTTATACTTCTTCCAATCTTCACATACAACACTGCCGAGGTACTTTTTAAAAATATTCATTGATTTAAAACATGTATGCAAAACTAGGTGGCATTTATTCAATTGAAAAAGATAAATAGAAAAAAAAAAATAATCCCACTCTGAAAATTTCAGAGAATTTTTGGAAAATGTCCAAGTTTTTTATTAAAAAAAGAGAAATAAATTAAAAATGACAATCATCTCGAAATTTCTGTTTTTTCCGAAAATTAAAAAAAAAAAAAAAAACGTTGAAGATAGATCTGTATAATTTTCATAAATTTTTTTCTGAAAAGTGCATTTAAAAAAAAAATTTTGAAAAAAAAAAAACGTCCCGATAAGTCAATTTTTGAAAAAGTTACGGCCATTTGAAGAAAAAAAGCCATTTTTTGAAAAATGTTTTCGATAGGGTAGAAAAAGATTTTAAAAAGTTTCGACCAAATCGAAAGGGGTCGGGGTTAAAAGTGGTCGATTTAGCATGGAATGCCCCAAAGATTGATTGAATTAATTTGAATTTAAAATTATTATTCAACAGATGATTCGGTGCCTCTACGTGGTTTTGATCATGGCAATGTTTTGGGTGACCGAGGTCTTGCCACTGCCAATAACAGGTTTAATACCTGTTGCATTATATCCTCTGATGGGTATACTTGACACAACGAAAACATGTGACTGCTACATGAACGACACTACCATGATGTTTATTGGTAGTTTAGTCATAGCAGTAGCCATAGAAAATTCAGGATTGCACATGAGAGTTGCATTACTGATAATTAAAACAATTGGATGTAGCCATCGAAAGTAAGTTCTAATTTCTTAACTTCATTTATCTCCTTTTCTTTCTAATAAAAAATCATCCACAGATTAATTAGAAAAGTCTTTCATAATAGATCTGGTTTAAGTTCCTTAAAACTACATCATTTTTATGTAAATATTTCATAATTAGTTCCCACCTAAACATAAAATCACTCATACGTCCAGATAAAATTGAACGTCAACTAGCAACATATATGAAAGCCGGAATAATCAGTTTCATGAGTTATTTACTGGCCAAAGAGAAAAAAAAACAGAAAAATAATTACGTACCAATGCAAATATTCTGAAATACAAAGATCATTAGATCCTTCTCAGCAAATTATATACTGCCCATAGAATATGTATAGCATTCTTTAAGTGCAAAAAAGTGCGTGGAATTGACAAGCTCATAAAAAACAATCTGATGATGAGAAGAGGTATCATAAATTCAATAAAAAGTGGAGCTTGAAAGGTTCCATTTTCTGAGAAATGTCAGACTTCATCAATCAATACTGAAAAATGTAACTTTTCTAGATGAGGAATCGATAATGAGATGACTTTATAGACATGATACCAATTAAAAAATAATTAAAATAAACGAGATAATGATTTACTAGCTTTCGTCGAATTATAAAACACCATTTAACAATGAGAGCAACATAAGTTGTATTTCACTAGATGCAATTTTATTTCTTCATTAATTAAAAGAGAAGAAATGCCTTAAGAAATGCAGGGTATATCATTTTAAGCCAAAATTCTTAAAATTTGGAAATTGATTACTAAAACTAAAAAGATGTATTTATTTTTCAGATTAAGCTTAGGTTTATTCTGTGTGACGATGTTCATTTCCATGTGGATTTCAAACACAGCAGCTACTGCGATGATGATTCCTATAGTGGAAACAGTGCTCATCGAATTGGAAGCAGTAAGTGTTAAAAAACTTGAAAAGTCAATTAAAAAAAAAAAAGGAACTTATTACGGGATTTTTTTTCAGCAAGGACTTGGGAATATGTTTTACCAAGAAACTGACACTGAAGACAATAGTGAGCCGTGAGTACACTTTTTTTTCCTAAATTCTCAAAATGAATCGATTTTTTTGCAAAGTAACGAATCTTTCTTTTTAAGAAAAAAGAAACCCACAAAAACGACAATGGTTTATTACCTGACAGCAGCTTATGCTTCTAGTATTGGTGGAATTGGTACCATGGTAGGAACTGGTACAAATTTAACTATGAAAGGAATTTACGAAGAGTAAGTAACTAATTTAAAACTCATTGATGTAAAAGAGGAGGAAAATAACTACAAAGTAAAATCTCCGTACTTTGTTAAGTACTGATAGAAATTCTTAGAATCTCTCTATAAAAAATAAGAAATATTTGTCTAACCATGAACTTTTACAGGCGGTTTCCAGATAGTTCTGGTATCAATTTTGCAGCATGGATGTTATACGCAGTGCCAGTAATGTTATTAATGGGACTCCTGACTTGGTTGTGGCTGCAAGTGATGTATATGGGCCTCTTTAGGCCAAACAGTAAAGACGCTCGTGACATAGATATTGGGAAACAAGGCGAGCAGGTGGCCGCCAAAGTAATTGAAGAAAGATACAAAGAACTGGGTCCAATCACGTGGCATGAATCCTGTGTTGGGTTACTTTTTATCACTGTTGTCCTTCTATGGTTTTTCAGAAAACCTGAATTTATTTCAGGCTGGCCCACTTTCATTACAAACTTGTAAGTCTCCAAAGAAAATCATCTCACAATAACCCCAAATCTGTCTTCTCTTTTCTGATCAATATTGAATGACTTGCTCTTTTCAGGAAAGTCAAGGACTCTACTGCAGCAATTGGCATGGTGATTTTACTCTTTGCGCTTCCAGCAAAATTGGACTTCCTTAATGCATTTAATAAGGATCCCAGCAAACGACCAATTAAGCCTTCGCCTAGTATGATAAGTTGGAAAGTCATCCATCAAAAAATGCACTGGAGCTTGATCCTCGTTCTTGGTGGCGGATTTGCCATTGCCACCGGAAGTACAAGCTCTGGTTTGTCAAAAATGCTGGGCGATTCGCTGACTGGACTCAGTTCCATGAATTCAGCAGCACTTTTATTGACCGTGTGTTTCTTCTCCGGATCGGTTACGGAACTCACGTCCAATGTGGCTGTAGCAAATATTATTTTACCAGTATTAGCAGAAATGGTGAGGAATTCTTAAAGTCGGTTTATTAATTAATTATAAAATTATTACCTGGAGATAAGAGGATTTTTTATTTTAAGAAAATTATTCTCAAGATGTACTTCTCTTTCTTTATCTGTTTTTGCATTCCTTTTTAAACAGAATTCATTAAAAATTTAATTTTTTTTCAGTGTGTAGCAATTAAAATTCATCCCCTATATTTAATGCTGCCAGCCGCCTTGTGCTGTTCATTTTCGTTTCATCTTCCAGTGGGAACTCCACCAAATGCAATTGCCAGTGCTGCTGGTCACATAAAAACGAAGGATTTCGCTATTGCTGGCATAGGTCCAAGTATAATTACAATAATAATAACGACAGTTTCCTTCTCCACCTGGGGAGTCTACGTCTTCGACCTTCACGAATTTCCGGAATGGGCTTCCCATAAACATGTCAATTAAATTATATTTAAAGAATAGTTAATAAGTGAAAGAGAAGATTTTCAGCATTAAACCCTTCACGGTGACTTTTAACAGATGTCCTTAATATTTTCCTAGTAATATTTCGAAATTTTCAACAATAATCCGTAATTTTAAATCGTCATTATACATATCATTAGTCTAAGCTAGAAGAAAACGATACATTGCTTTGATAATGTAGATGTATAATTGAAGACAAATACAAATTTCGTGTGGATGCGATTCTTTTAGAATTTCGAGATATTGTTGTGTATGTAATCACTGAAGGGTTAAACAAGTATTTTAATACTCGACTTGAGCTAGAAATAATGAAAAAATTTCACCAATTGTAAATCTGGAACTTCATCAATGAATATTGTGATATTACGTGAATGAATTTGTGTACAATGTACATTTGTACAATACTGTTATATTCTTGATACTTTATATGCCTAAGAGAAAGACAATAAAATAAACTTGAAAATAAAAAAAAATGTTACACATTTACATTCTATCAACCCATTTTTTGGTAAATAATTTAGAAACGTAGACAAAAATAACTAATATTTAATAATACTTTCGTAGTAAACCATACAGATTAAATTTTGAGGTCAGTATTTGATCCATGCCCGTAATTTCAAGAAAAATACAATTCTTTTCCAAAGGAGAAAATTATTTTCCCGTAATTGAAAATCAAGAAAAATGATACGAGAATATAAGTGTCAAAATTGAATTTAAAAAATCTTAGATAATTAATTTCTTACCGTCAGTAGGGCTATCATGTCCGACAATATCTTCGTTATTCCTTGAATTTGCCATAATTAATACATTAATACTCCCAAATTATGGCTTCGATTCCTTAAACTGATTCCAGAATTCACAGATTCCACATATAAAACCTAACCTCAAAATTCGTCGCACTCAAGCACGAGAATTTTTATAAAATACATATACTAGAGTTTGGATTTCGATAGATCAGATTATTTTGCTAATTGTCTAGCACACTAAATGATATTTTTAATTAAATATAATAAATAAACTACAATCAATATAGTTAAAGAGAATTTTCACTGTAACTATAGTTTCCCGGTTTTTTCACTTTTGATAACTGAAAATCCGTATGATATAAAAATATCCACTTATTGAAAAATACAAAGATCTATTTTTCAAGTTTACAACTATTGAAAATATTAAAAATTAAGTCATGTTTAAATGCACAAAGTAATTAAATATAAACAAGAAAAATCAGCTGATGTATTGACAGCTCGAACACGAAACTGCCGAAAAAACTCGAATAGTAACGAGCAGTTACGAGTAAACACGAAGTTGATCACGTGATCAATTTTGAATTTTTGTAACTCGGGAAACCCAGTATATGACAAAAATCTATCACTTATTATAAACAAATTTACAATTTTTTAAATTGGTGTTTGAGAAAAGAGTTACATCTTTCTTTTCATTGTAACATGAAAAATTATTTAATCAATGATAGACACCTTATGTTAGCATTCTATCACTTTGTCATTTTAATAACAAGAGGGTGATGAACAATTATGTTTAGAATAACAAGTTCATATCGATTGTCCTAGTGTATTCAACGTGGGGACACGTAGTATATTGATTTTATAAAACCTAATTTGTTTTAAAAAAATACACCGTGAAATAAATTACTTAATGTAAATTTATTTATATAAGTATCTTCAACCTCTTAGATTTTGAAATTCGGATAATTATGAAAAGAATTAAACCTTTCTTTATTCTACTGGTGTTTCTTTAAAGCATTAGCTGTTAAAGTTTTTATAAGTTGTGTTACATTTCTTAAAGATTCTTCGCTACTGTCTCCAACCTGAAATTGAATCAGAATAACGAGATATGTTGTCACAGCTCCCGCAATCTGCAAATTAATGTAAACAAATTAATATTTAATTTTTAACTTAAAAAACACAAACTAAAATGCCTAATTTTTTTGTTATTGCATAATCTCTATCTTCAATAAGTTATTTTAATTAATTAATTTATTTGTTTAGAGAGACAGTTGGACAATGTCCTTTGATACAGAAAAAAAGAGGAAATAAATAAAATTAAGAAAAAAAAACTTTTAAATAAAACATTATCTTTAAGAAAAAAAATATAAAGATCCTACCGAAGTTAACAAAGTTCTATCCATGGAAAAAAGCCCACATGCAGAAAATATCAAGGGCCTCTGAAGTATTTGTAAAGAAAAAATTTCCAACTGCTTCCGAATTTTTGAATCCCATTTGAATGTCAACAATTGACTGATTATTATTCTCATTTTTCTCGCCTGTGTTGACAACAATATTTATATTATAATTTTTATAAAAAAATAATGTGGAATCTAGAGTAATTTTTACTATTAACAAACCTTTAGAGTGGACCTGTAGCATGGTTCTACTGTTAATAAAAGTCCCATTAAGTGATAAATAATCCATATAATTTGCAAGTTCATAACTTTATAATTTCTATTTTTGCTAGAAAATTCTGTATAGGCAAAATAGGGAGTGATGATCAAATGATGTACAGAGCTCAAAGTGGTAAAAATTAATGGCATTCCAAATGCGGAATTTAAAAAGAGTGCACTCTCGCATAGATTTCCGTGTAAAGTTATCAAAAGCGATATTCCATTTGCAATAGTGTGATTATCTGAAAAAGAATAAATCATCAATTTAATTATTTCGTTCTCTGGAATTAATATCATATTTTTATTATTTATTCGTTTTCTTAAAACAAGAACAAATATTTATTACCAACCATTTCCAGCAATGAGCCAATCCGAAACTCTTGTTTTTCGTCCTGGAAGGTTTCTTATATCTGGTGTCATTTTTCTCTGGTTCATAAATGCCAGAACTAAAAAATAAATATTTAAATATTACATACACAAATATCAGACGCAGTTTGTATCTCGGATCAATGACTTAAAATATTCTAAATTACCTAATCCTAAATTTCCTTTACAGTATTCATTAATTTTATAACTCTTTAAAAGCCTCTCCATAATTTGATTCATCCTGGCAAAAAGTTCACCAATGTATAAAATAGCCAAAGCATATTGAATCTCAAAAACAGTATTCACAAAGTACATAATGTAAATTGGAATATAATAAAAAATGTCTCTGACAACAAAGGTGAAAAGCTTCTCGTTCTTTTTTGAATCTAACCATAAGAAAAGCTCGCAGACTGAAATTAGTGCCAAGAAAGCTAATGGGCAGATAATTAGGATGATCGCTTTTCTTTGTAATTTTCTGATTGGCACGATTCTAATCTCTTCATCTACCTGAAAAGTTTAATTATTTTTTACTTTTATTAGTATTTTTTTCATATTATACTTTATCTATGGTGGCCTTAATTCAACAATAGTGCATAAATTCTTAGTAAAAAATTTGTATTCTTTTCTACCTTTTTTTCCAACAAGGCAATTTTTAATATTGCGTTTTTAATTACCTCAGCTAATTTATTCATTGATTTTTGAAGATACTTCCATCTGCATGGAAAACTTAAAACAGCAATGACAACAATTCCAGCTACTGCAATAACATCACTACAAATCACTGTCACTGATGTATATGATGATAATCTTATATTTTTTTTCCAATCTGGATCCAAATCACGATACAAACACCAAGTTTGAATAGATATTAAAATTAATACAAACAAGAAGCTGTCAACAAAAATAAAAAAGTGGATTATTTTTTGTGTCTTTATGTGGATAATTAAAATCTAATATTCTAAAAATGAATTTTTATAAATAATTTATTTCTAGTACAAGGTTCTGAATTATTTTTTCATTGTTAATTATTATTACCCGTATAGAATCTCAATTTTCCTCAATTTTACAGAATATAGTCCTTTTCCCAATGGTGAAAACTTCACCGGAAGTAGACCGCAAATTTTACTTAAATGATAAATCGGAAACAAAGCTTGATAAAGATGAGATGTTATTAGTTGGCCTTCTAGGTTGTGAACTACACTTGTCTTTTGCGAATTTGTATTTTTAAGTTTTGTCTTTACTGAAAAGAAAGGCAAATTTAAAGTGAATCATTCAATTTATTTTAATTTCCAGCAGAAATTTTTAAAATAAGATTTTTTTACGTATTCACACTTACTTTAATTATCATTTTTACTTACTCTCTGCAGGAGAAATTAAGTTTGATTCAGGCCAAGCCACACGGATTTTCGACATTTTCTCGCAGTAGAATATTTTTTTATACCGACTGAACAGCGAAACAAATTGTTTGTTGTGCTTCACTTGAATGAAGTCTAACATAAAATACTCGGAAATTGTAACTCGCAACAGCGTATTTATTCAGTCGTAAATGATTGATCCATTCTTATCCATCAGCTCGCGAGAATGTAAATATTTTTCTTGTTCTTTCTAAACTACATTAAAAATTTTATTTTTCCTCAGATGCGACGAAATATTTGGTTTTTATATTTATTTTTTATTCAGGTTCAACCATAATACTTTTTGCCGAAGATGAAACGCCAAAATTGTAACGCTTTATAAATTTCGATCGGGGGAAGATAAAAGTGAATAACAAGGATTGCTTTTTCCCGTATTTTTATCCGTTAAACAGCAAGGTTCTCCCAAAAGGTGGAACCAAGAGACAAGTTCTGCAAAAGACGGTCTATGCTCTGGTTTCAGAGCCCAGCAGGCGTCCATTATATTATAAATATCAGGATCTATTTTTTCAGGCCTTGATAAACGCCCTTTATCACTTAGTATATATTTTAAAAATTCATCGTCCTGCATTTCGAGGTATGGGAATATTCCCAATGTTCCTATTTCCCATAAAACTACAGCAAAGGACCAGACATCACTTTTTGATGAAAAAGCTCTTTCCCGAAGAGCTTCCGGTGACATCCATCTAATAGGAAGTCGACGAACTCCTCCCATTCCATTTCCCATTACATACACTCCGTTTCGGGACAGTCCAAAATCTGATATCTAAAAGAGAGTTAGATTTGTAATTAGAAATTTCGATTTAAAAAATGTATAAGTTGTCAAGTTCTAAACTCAAAATTCAATCTCATTTTACTCAGCAAATATTAAAATTAGATATCTTTTCGCTTTGCAGGCGAACTCTTTTTTGAAATAGAAGTTTCTCTATAGAGCCAAAAATTGTTTACTTTCGAAAACGTTAGAATTCTTGGAAATATGAAATACCTTTAAATTCAAATTAGAATCAACCAAGATATTCCTGGCTGCAAGATCTCTATGAATAATCTTCTTTCCTTCCAAATGTTCCATTCCAAGAGCAATTTGTAAAGCAAAGCACAAAAATTGTCTTCTCTCTAAAATTTTGTTATTACTCTTTTCCTTATCTTTCGGCTTTTCATTAATTCCAATGTTTACGTAACTTCCAATTGAATTAAATACATTCCAATTATTATCTTTTGAAAAAAATGTACGTATTTGATTTCCAAAAGTAAAGGTTGCTAAAAAGAGAACATAAAAAATTAAAAAATTAGAGGGGGGCCACTATAAACCGGGGAATCCCAGAATTTTTTATAGTTGGCACAACTGAATTAGAATTATCCAACTTCAAACGCGCCAATTTTAAATTATTTTTGAGATTTAACCACTTGAAATTGAAAATAATAAATAAATAAATAAAATTAGATAATTAGAAATAATTACTTTCTGTAATGCTGGGTCTTTCGTTGGGAGAAATAGAATTTTTGATCTCAAAGTCACTTAAATTTTCTCTTAAAGATTGCAAATAGGAAAGCAAGTCTCTTCCTTCAACGTATTCCAGAATTAAACAAACTGGATTTTTAGGTGTGGTGCAATATCCAACGAGACCAACAAGATGAGGATGTGGTCCAGCTGATTTTATAGCCTCTATTTCCTCTAACAAATTTTTTCTAGCTTCGCCCTTATCAACTGGATCAGCAAGAGACATTTTTACAGCCACTGGAGTCTCTCTTCCTTGCAGAATTGCTAGATAAACTCTTCCAAATTGTCCTCTGCCTAATTCCTCCTTAATTTTTATTTGATTAAAACTCACTTCGTATTTTTCATGATCAGCTTTCTCGATTCCATCCTGCATAATTAAATTAATTTAAATTAAAAGTGTTGGAGAATTAAATAAAATAATTTTCAGTTCGAAAATATTTAAATTTTTACCATTTTAAACACTTACCTCGAATTCTTGTTCTACATATAAAATATTACGATTCCGCAAGATCAAGTCAATTCTTCGGCTTCTAAATTGTGAACAAATTTGATTAGCCCTTTCTACAGTCGATATTTATAGACAAAATTATTTAAAAAGTTATTCCTTCTTACCGGGGTAGCTTTTTGTCGAATAAAATAGCATTATAGGCTTTTCGAGATCGAAAGCAAAGAAACACCAAAGTACTTATAAGAAGAGTGCAGATAACAATTAATCCAACAAGCGCCTGCTGAAATATTAAACATAAAGTTCTATTATTATTTTCGTTATCCTGAAAGAAAATAATTTAGCCATATTTATTTCATATTTTTAAAAAAATTTTTGAGAAACCTACAATTACATTTTCATGTGAGATAAACTCTTTTTTAGGAAACTCTATTGACAAAATTCCTTCATTTCCCTGACAACCTCGAATGTCTTCTGCATTTACGAATATTACCAATCCCTTTATATATTTCTGATAATTTGAATTTTCTTCCTTTTTCCATAAGAATGAAGAATTTGTTGATGGTAGGGTTACTATTTTTGTTTTATTGTAAACAGGTAGACCATTTTTTGATACCAGAAGCGGTGAACCGAAACTAAAAACAAAATATTTGTTATTTCTAATTATTAGTAATTAATACTTATTACTTTCTGATTATTTTAAATATAAACCTAATGCTGTAAGCATGAACAGAATTAGTTGAATTTGATTTCAACTCCATTAAAATGTCCCCATTTGATAAAAAATTAGTTTCAATTTTGGGTAGAGGAAGTAATTTTCGCGATTCTTCGCAGCTGCACAATAGACCAACGCATTCTGGCACAGTATAAATTATCTGCAATATAAAATAAATTTAAATTATAAACTATATCATTGTAGTAATATGTAATAATATTTTTTATAAACTAACCGTGGGTGTTTCTAAAGCTGATTTTGATCTAGGATTGGCAAAAACCTGAATTTTATAAGAACACTTCAATTGTATGTTCAGTTCAGAAGCTTCAGATAAAAAATGACTTTCAGGAAGCAGAACTTGAATTTGTTTTCCGTCTTGTGTTGTGTGATAAAGAGATTCTTTGGGGCAAGATGTTTCATTTTCTGTCTCTTTATTAGAAATCGATGAGACTAATATACTGAAAACAAATAAAAAATTATTGTTGTTTTAAATTTAAAAGGCTTGAAAACTTATAAATAAAAATTATTAATTAAGAACTTGATCATCACCTGTACGAAGAAGGTGGCTTGCCATTTTCAGGTGGTAGCCAAGATATGTTAAATTTCAATCCATCAATTTTATTTGACACAACATTATCTTGAAAAATGGATACTGTTAAATTCCGGATAATTCCAACTGTAGTATTTATGCACTGAACACGTACTACACTAGTCACAATAATCGCATAAAGAGTATTCAGGACCCAATAGTGATGTTTAATCTGCGATAACATTTCATTTTATACTTTAAAACTAATTAATATTTCCACTCCGTGATTTAATATAATTTATTAATTTGACGTCAATTAACAGTGACCGCTTGAAAAGAGTTGCTATAACTTACTACTAATATACAATATTAAACGTGTTTTGGTCAGTAAAACCTGAACCTTATTTACGCCTTATCTGATAAGTCTTTGTGATAAACCTAAGAACTTCTTATTTCAACATTGATAAATAGATAAGAAAAAAAATTGAAATTATTGATATAAACCTACGAATCACGATAAACGTTAAAGTTGAATCCAAAATTTTAACAGTCGTGAAACGGTGATTTATTTTTAAAAATCTCAAGAAATAACATTTTTTAATGTAAAATTGAAGTAACGGGCGAAAAGTATTCTTTCGTTAGGAATTACCAGAATAAAATAACCCGTTACCGTTTTATTGATAGACTGGAAACGATGTTTTTCATGAAATTAAAATTTCTTACTTTGTCAAAGGATTTATCAAATTTTCAATTCTTCTCTAATCTTTATGGAACATTGTCGAAACTAAAGCAAACAATAAAGTACAAAACGATGAAACATATTTATTGACAAATTACAATTTCTTCGGCATTTTGATGAAAACATCAGCATCACAGTTTCGCATTAAATAATCATTTCACATATTATACTATCTAACTATATTATAATAATTTGAATCCTCTTTAGTTTTCGCTGTTTTTGAACTTTTGCATTCATTCCACAGACTGATCTGTAAATAATTTTTATAAATAACAGTAAACAGTACTTTTGCTTTTGAAATAATTGAAAATGACCTATCAAAGATAATCAGATATCGTTTATGTCCACAGAAGCATTACCAAGCATTCTAGCATTCATCCAAAAATAAAAAAGGTTCGTATCCTTCTCGTCTCCCATCCAGAGTGGATTATGTTGATTTTCCTTAAATGCAGTCAATTTATCATCCGGCAAATACATTTCAAACAAGTGCAGAAACTTCTCATGTTCATTTTCAAACTCATCTGCAGATGACTTACTACCCATGAGTCTTACTTCTTTATAGGCTGCAGAATCTTTAATCAAAGAGTAATTTATTGCCTCCGGAGAAAAAGGACACAATCCACAACTCATGAATCCATTTCTGAGACCTTCGCCATCATATACATAATCCACTGCCTGTTTTAAAGCAAAAGCAAAGTCCTCTTTCCTAAACTTCCTTCCTAAATTATCTACATTCCACTGTTGAATGATGTCCTTCCAAGCTGCTTTCATTGGTCGAAAAAAAGCCACATCCAAAGGCTGGATAATGTGTGTAGCATTCGGTTGCAGAGGAATTAATTCTATTCTATTCTCTGCACAAAAATTACTTAAAGGCATTGTGAGATTAGAAGAATGTTTGTCTAGGTAAAGAACTATTGGGAATTCGAATTTATTTTCTAGAAGCCAAGGGTAAAAGACACCAGTTATATAGTCATAAAAAGTTCTGCCAGTCATCCATCCATTTTCCGAATTTCCATGAGCCCAATTATCAGGAATACTGGTGGTAATACTGTAAGGGGTCCTTTGGTATCGAAACATAACCATCGGAGGTGCTAAATTTCCTAAAGCATTAGCAGTGAACATACTTGTGAGACATTCTTTGTCATTGCTTTTTGCTAAATTATAAACTGCCTTTGAGCCTCTTTGAATAATGACTTTGTCACCCTCAGGACTTAAAAAGAAGGCACCTTCATCACAGGTGAATATTCTAGATGGGTGAATATCCAAAAGCTCTCTTTCTTGTAGAAGGTTCTTCACTTGAAGGAACCAGTTTTTTATTTTATCTTCAGATAAAGGTGCTCTTCTTTCTGTACAGTTTTCTTCAATTTTTTGTGCCAGTTTTGGGTGTCGACGAAGGTATTTTTCATACCAGTGACGACCAGGTCGACCATCAGAAAATGGTGTTTTCCTCTTGACGATTTTGTTTACTAGTATCTGTACACTGTCTAGGAGTTGTTGTTTGGTTACGGCAAATCCTTTTTCACTGGCTTCTATGAACCAAAGGACAAGCTGAGTTTCTTCTTTTTCTGTTAGTACGAGAGCTGGGCCCTTTTTAGCTGAAATCGGAGACTTTCCTGTGTGCTTGTAGAGAAGGGTCGTTCTGGGAATTTGGAACAATTTGCTCGCATTTCGTATTGACATGCCATTTTTAATTTCCTTTAGGGCCTTTTCCACGTCAGCTCCGGTGTAAGTTGTTTCTCTCGACACTTGCTTTTTCACGGTTTTAGACATCTTTCTGAAACAAATAGAAATTTGCGTTAATTTACGTTCCAAATTTTCAATTGGTTAGAAGTGTCAAGGCCATTTAATATTATCAGGGAAGAATGTTAAAAAATGTCAATAAGAGGGAAAACATTTTAAAATGTGCAAAAAATATTGTGCATTATAATAAATATGCATATCTCATGCTATATTGTGGAAAAATGTACGTATGTAAAAAAGTATGTATGCAAATACGGTAAAATTTCAAATATACATTTCAATTCGTCATGTACGCTAATTTGACCGCCTTAAAAGATAAAACGTAGATACATAATCATATAGCGTCTTTTCTTACAATCTGTGATTACATAGCAGTTTATTTTCCCTTCTAAAAACATTTAAAATTGCCTCTTCCTAGAGAAAAAGAATGAATAATATATTTGTTAACATCAATAGTCAAGATTCTGCAATACCTTGACATGAATTGCGTCTTACCTTCATTGAACGTAAAAATAATAATAAATCGATTTCGTTGTGCTACTAGTGACAATTTAGAAAGTTAATTACATACATACAAAATTCTAGAATATCCCAACATTCTGTATTCACTATTCAATTTCTTTTGGATAATAAAAGGCTTTTTTCTACAATTTTTACAAGCAAGGAAGTTTCAAGTTGACGTATTTTCGTACGTCAAACATTTATGTTCGTGATCAAGTGTGATAGGTACGCTACTTCGACCATCTTATTAATCTGGAAAAAGTGTAGTTTTTAGTAAATATAATAACAGAATCTTGAAAGGGAGTGCATTATGAAGAATATTTGAAGTATAATTAAAAGATACAATTATTTAAATGGTAAATATGCAATTTTAAAGAAAGCAATGTTTACTAACCAGTCTTCTAAGAGCCACGTTGCACCAGATTTAACGAAGTGAGGACCTTCAAGTAAAGATTCCAGATGGAGCCATCAGTTGGGTTTACAGATTAGGATGATACATGTACAGCAGAATACATTAATAGTTTTCAAATTGAGAATAGGGTATAATTTATTTATTTTATTTATTAATGGTAACAGCCGTTTTATAGACGTTTTACATCTACGAGTTAATTATTTCTTCATTTTTGCAATGCATAAACGAATGATCAATAATTTACGATCGAATTGACACTGTGACTGTTTATTTTTAAATTAATTAATTATTACTATTAGTTATTTTCGTTTATCGCGTTTTGACAACATTTGACTAATTTTGAATCAGCGATATTTCCCTGATGAAATAGCAAGCAATGGATCATTGTATCGTTTCAGTAAAAATATCACTGATTCCAATTGAGATAGTTGATTTGACAAAAATCGTTGGAGCCAATCTATAATTCTCAGTGAAATTTCAATGATTTAAATTTGTACACATTAAGGGCGCTGAATAAAGCTGATAGCATCCAAATTCTAGAAAACGTAAAAAACACTACTCAAAAAATATCTAATTCAAATATTTGTTGAGTAAAGTGCTTTCTACGTTTTCTAGAATTAGGAGGCTATCAGCGTGTGTCCAACGACCTTAAGGGCATGTGTTACTTACCATATGATCGAATTTAGAGATTAGAACTTGGATCCGTCACCTTTAATGAGCTGAAAAATGAGATCAGGGTATAAAAAAAAGTCGGTCTGAAGTGCTTTAATCCATTCCATTTATTGTGCCGCTTCTGATATTCAAGTTTAACCGGTTCAGTCTGTGAGATCGACGCCTATCCCCCCACGTGACTATTTAACAATCTGTCAAATCCCAATAAGTTACATGGCCCGCCACCCTCTCGAAGATTCAATATCCAGTTCAAACTCGGAGTTCAACATGGAAGGTAAATTACTGGACAAATGCGGTTCATATAAATATGCATAAGATATTGTGCTGCGCTCTTTTTCGCCTCTCTAAAAACTGCAAGGTAATGCGACCTGCGGTCAAGCTCAGATCGTACTTCTACGATATGATTAACGCGGGCTTTTTTTTTACGAGTGTTGGAACCAGAATTGGAACGATCGGTATAACCACGCATGTATAATTAGGCTTAACGAACACGAGATTTGTCAGCTTAAATTCTCTGCAACTACCAGTAGCAGCGATTTTTAAACTCTGAAATTTTTATCTCTGGTATTTCAATCTGAAAACCCCAGACTCGAATTCCCCTATCTTAGAGAGCGTTGGGAGATTTTTATTTTCCGAAATAGTAGGCTGGACTGCAAAATTTTATTCGCTAAATGTGGCGCTAGATTTTTTTATGCGGATTTCTATCGTAATTTTTGCCGGAAAAGCGAAACTGAAACTTGAAAAGATTTGTTCACACCCCCTCCCTCTAATTGGAAAGGGATGAGGGGTGTGAGAAAATATTTTCATGTTTCAGATTCGACTTTCAGGTAAAAAATCTTATCGAAATCAGCATTGAAAGTTTGTCGCCTCTTCAAAATTGGTCTACATCTTCCAACGCTCGTTTTACATATTTTTCCCCAAGGTTCCCGTTCACACTCGTGCGAATAATTGTCAAAGCGGACGAATATACACATTCGACTCGAATATTCGAAGGTCTCATAATACTTTTTAAGATTTTGAGGGGTTGGAAAGACTTCCGAATACTCGGACGACTTCGAGCAAGCCGAACTCTCGACTATATTCATAGACCTACTCGATCTACTTGTAACCGCGCGTGCACAAAGTTTTGCAACAGTTTGAGTATTCCATGAAGAGTTGTGAGTGCTCATGTGTTAATGAAGATGATTATCGACGAATATAGTATCTGTCGTACCTCTTCGTCTTCCTGTGTCTCATTGTATGTGGAAATGCATGCGAAGTGTGCAGGATGCGTCGGACGTAGGTTGGATCCGAGGGGTACTCAACTTCGAATTACGATGTACGATACTGGTCAGAATTATTGTGGGCCAAACATGAAAAGTCTTACAAAAAAAATATGCATTTACTTCTTCGTGAATATTTCGTTAAGAAATAATTAGAGGTACGCAAGGGTTCGAATTGAAACAATGAAAACAAACATAGAGCGTTTTGGTTCGGTTCGAACCCTTTCATACCGACATGACGTTAGTGCACATTACTGCACAGCTCTAGAAAAAGAAACTGTCGTTTTAATACAACTTTTCTTCAGGATCGAAACAAAATTCTGACCAGCAGTGAAGAATACTTTGATATTTAAAATTGAACAATAGATTGTTATAAAGCTGGAAGCATACAGTCTCCCCGATTTACACCGATAGCGAAGTTAGGAACCTCTCTCTTGGATTTTGGATCTTAGATCTCAGATCCGGCTTGCCGAGCTTAACTTATCTATACGTACATATATCTTTATATGTCAATATTATCATATAATATGTATATAGCGCACAACTTTGAAACTTTTATTAACGTACATACGTTGCGAGGCCCGACAAAATACGGGCCTTTCGCGCTAATATTTGTCATATCACCTCTCGAGACACGAGTTCTATTATTTGCCATAAAAAATAAATTCCCTATTAGCTAACGTGTGGACAACGACGACGTCGGAGATCCTCGTCGAAGTTTTTTTTCTCTTTCTCTCGCTCTCTTTCTAGTCTGTACAGTCGAGAATACACGTACAAGGTTTAGTTTATGTATAAGCTCTCAAAGCTTCTGTCGTGAAATGCCTCGTGGAAACGTTATGTGCAGCTCGTTTCTCCATCGCAACCCCAATGAAATTTAATCTATCTTGAAGATAATTCAAATTGAAATTAGAATTAAGTTCAAATTAGACAAAAATTCGAGTACTCGATTTAATTTTTACTCGAGTGCACTCAGTCCTTATATGTACATACAACAACACCCATCGAGATTCATTCTGCGTAGGGAGAGGGGAAATCCATGCAAAACTCACACATTTTATACCTCTAGTAAGAGTAAAACTCTAAAAATCTATTCCTAAAACTTTATATGCATTCTACACCGATATCACGAAAAATTAGGATCCATACCCCAAACAGCAGATATTTCTACTCCTTTTGAGGAGTTTGGAGTCATGCATCATAATTCAAAAAACAACAACAATAATTATAAAAGAGCGATAAATGAAAAAAAAAGAGAGAGATGAATATGATTTTTGTGAGTTAGGAATGGAATTCCCCGAGAAGAAAACCTCGATCTTTTTCGGGTAATCGAGCCTCCTAGAGGAAGGAACCGCTCGCTTTTCTCGAGAACTCTCGATTAATTAATCAAGACACTGCGATAACATACAACATCATACCAACACACGTAAGCGTAGTTCACTAGAGCTGTGATACATTAGCGTTTTCCGAAACGCTCGATTCGGTCCGGATCGTTCTCCTAGTCCTTAGTTCCTCTTTTATTCCAGATTTTAAGGGTTGCTTTCCAAGCGTGCGAACTGTTTGCGTCTGGTGTCGAGGGAAGGTGAGAGCAGCGATCTGAGCGAGTCACTCGGAGAGGAGTCACCAAAGTACAACAAGGTCAGAGGCGACTGCAAGTGTGTGTGTTTGATGATCTCTCGCTCAGGCAGCGGCCAGAGTTCCTGGAATGCAATTCCTTTGACTACGTTGCGGAGACAGTCACGATAATATTGACAGGAGACGAAATTTGATCCTAGATCAAAGTATGAGTCTCCCAATTTACCTGCAGCGAGAGAGCTTCGTCTCAGGATTCACCCTGCTTGTTTTTGCGACCAGTGAGGGAACCGACGAGGGACTTCAAAGTGGCGCCCAATCCTCGACCGTTAGGGGTGTTCAGGCTTTTGGCGTTTCTAAAACCTTGCGGGTGGGCATCCAGACATTTCTGATACCTCAGCTGCAAGAAAATTGAACCATTGTTAATAAATCGTTTCAAAACATATCAATTTCATCTTAAAGAGATCAGAGCCGGCGGAGCATTGGTTGTCTGTCTTTCTTGCTCATTAAGAGCCGTAAATGTAATCAAATGAGAGCAAACGAGACACTCAGA